>JAPYYR010000021.1:0-139752 GCA_030523065.1 Aphidius colemani | reverse complement strand
GCGAATTATTCATTAGAAAAATACGGGGCTGAGACGAACGACAAATGATAAAAATTATGCAAATTATTTATGAGAAAAATACGGGGTTGGGACGAACGACAAATGATAAAAAGTATGCGAATTATTCATAAGCAAAATACGGGGCTGAGATAAACGATAAATGAATGAAAATTATGCGAACTATTTATGAGAAAAATATGGGGTTGGGACGAACGATAAATGATAAAAATTACGCGAATTATTCATAAGCAAAATACGGGGCTGAGATAAACGATAAATGAATGAAAATTATGCAAATTATTTATGATAAAAATACGGGGTTGGGACGAACGACAAATGACAAAAATTATGCAAATTATTTGTAAGAAAAATACGGGGCTGAGATGAACGATAAATGACCAAAATTATGCGAAGAATTTTTTTTAAAAAAAGTACGGGGGTGGAACGAACTACAAATGATAAAAATTATGCGAATTATTTTATAAGAAAACTACGGGGTTGGGACGAACGATGAATGATAAAAAGTATGCGAATTATTCATTAGAAAAATACGGGGCTGAGACGAACGATAAATGATAAAAATTATGCAAATTATTTATGATAAAAATACGGGGTTGGGACGAACAATGAATGATAAAAATTATGCAAATTATTTATGAGAAAGAGACGAACTACAAATGATAAAAATTATGCGAATTATTCTATAAGAAAAATACGGGGTTGGGACGAACAATATATGAGAAAAATTATGCGAATTGTTTAATATAAAGCGGGACTTAATATAAAACATTATTTTAATATTTTCAGGTTTTTAAGATTTTCAGAATTTCAAGATTATTGTGACTCAAGATATTTTAAGATACACCTAAACATTTCAAGATACATCAAGACACTTGAAGATACATCAAGATACTTCAAGATACATCAAGATACTTCAAGATACATCAAGACACTTCAAGATACATCAAGACACTTCAAGATACATCAAGACACTTCAAGATACATCAAGACACATCAAGATACTTCAAGATCTCAATACTTACGTTATTTTAAGAACTGAAAGACCGGATATTTCAATACTTGACGGCTTACATTACACGATTTTCTAGACATCATCGCTTGCTGTTCTTTGACCGACATATCATGGACACACAAGTCGGATTTTCATTGACGTTATTTTGCTGGTCGAATACTATCTGACTTGGACAATTTTTCCATGCTATTGCTGCTTCTCAAGATTCAAGACATTTGTAGACTTTAAGATTTTCAAGACCTCAAGATACTTCAAGATTCTACAGTAATATAGTGAAAGTGTGAATTAAATGTCCTATCATTGATTGATAGTGGCATAGTGAATTAACCTTTAAAATCTCCTATCACAGCGAGTGATAGTGGCATAGTGAATTAACCCTTAAAATGTTCTATTACAGCGAGTGATAGTAGCATAGTGTATCGACCCTTGAAATGTCCTATCACAGCGAGTGATAGTGGCATAGTGTATCGACCCTTGAAATGTCCTATCACAGCGAGTGATAAAGGCATAGCGAATCGACCCAAAAATTCCCTGTCACAGCGAGTGATATTTTTATAGCGAATTAACCCTTAAAACGTCGTATCACAGCAAGTAATTGCGGCATAGCGAATAAACCCAAAAGTTTTCCGTGTCACCTATGTTTTTTTACGTTTTTTTTTATCTTAACATTTACGCCGACTGATCAGTTCTCGGTACTTGCTGCTATGAGCGCAATCGAACTATTTAAATCGTATTGAAATAATCCTAGCTGCAGCTAGTTGACGTGCGAAAAGCGGAGTGGATTAGGTCTACTGGAGATACCACTTAAAAAAAAAACGAGTCAAGTATGTCTTACCTCTTGGGTGGCTTGGAAAAGACACAAACTAAATAATTAATTCATTATTTTATGCGAACACAGTGTACTCAAAATACTTTTGTGTTCTCATTGTACATTTTTTAAATTATTCGACAACAATTTCATTGGTTTATTGTTTGATAAGAAAAATTATTAAATTTTCATTATTAGAATACTGTAAAAATTCTTGGAATGATATTGGAATTATTTTGGAATTAGGTCACAAAAATAGATGAGTAAAATTTTTGGAAATAGTGGGATGAATGTGAGAAAAAATTCCCAAGTGAATTACAAAAATAATACACTTTGAAAAATGTCCACGAGTCACTAGACAACACTGTTGGCTCTTGGCTTTTATCAGCCAAATGTTTATTTTTAATATTTCAGATTATTTATTTTAAACTGAAAATTTATTTATTTTAAAAAAGAGATAAAATTCTATCAACATCTTAAAATCAATAAATAAACAAATAAAAAAAAAGGAAAATAAATTAAAAATAATCAAATAAATTATATAGATTTTGCATGAAAAAAAAAGTATTAAATAAATAATTTTTTTAAATATTTAACGCCAATTTCAAACGATACTATAAAAATATTTTTTTTATGCTGACAAAACGTGAGAATCATCGAAAGCGAATAATAAAGAAAGTCCATGTCAAATTAATTGATTTAAAAATCTATTTGTAGCATAAATTAATAAAATATTTCATTTATTTCTAATTATTTAAAATAATTTTGACAAATTTTTCAATATTGTACATAATTTTTTGGATTATTGTAAATAAGTATTTTTAAATTTGTTAATTTTTTAAAACTGACAAGTAGTTAAACGACAATGATGATTGATCAGACATTTAAACGAGGTAACTAACGAAAATATATACACAATATAGTGAATCAAGAGGATATGACATTGAACTTAACTCGGTAATAACCATCAACCATGGTCAATCTCGACATTAAAATTATTCAGTGGTCGTTATTTTTTTCATTGACTATTATTATTTCATATGCATAATATAATAATCATTAAATATTCAAAATGATATTATTAATATTATTAATAATATTAAATACTATTTAATATTAATTTATTTCATTTATTATATCAAGTTTTATTTTATTTTTCATTTGCTGTTATGCTTGGTTTTATCATACTTCCTTATTCATTTACAACTTGAAACAATGAACTTGTTTATCAGTAAAAATATGTAATAATGTAACCGAGGTCGTTAGTTATAAAATATATATTTTAATACCAATTTAACTTATCATTTTGATATGAGTTTTTTAAATATTCGCAATGCGTTTCGAATAGATTTTTGTGGAGTTACTTACTGTGCAACAATATGAGTATCATAAGCCAATGTGTTGATTTTTTTTTCATTTTAATTTTGACAATTTTATTTAAATTGTCTTGTTTTTTATTGAAAAACACTTTACAGATAAATTAAAATATTTTATAAATAATGAAAAATTTTAATAACACATTTTTTAAATTAAAAAAAACAACACCAATAGTTCAAAAAATTGATATTAAAAAATATATTATTAACAGTGTCTTGATAGTATCATAGATTGAATTTAAAATAAATTTTATTTAATAAAATTTTGATAGTATCAGGTTTATTATAAACACGGATAGAATAATTTAGTCGGTGTCTTTTTTAACTCAGTATTTTTAGATGCTCTGCAACACACTGAAGATTTCTGTGGTTGAACTTTGTGGTGATGGAGGGAAGAGAGACCTATGCTAAGGATGGCACAAGAGTGGTGGCACCAGAAGGTACCAAAAGTGGGAACATTTATTAATATTTATTAATTAATTTATACTTTTTTTACAATATTCAACTACTACTTAATGTCAAATTCCAATACCCAAGTCTTAAAATTTAATTTATTTAAGCTCTCAAGTTATAAAAGCAAACAATTAATAGAAAATCATTTATTTTTGTTGTTTTTTATTTATTTGTTTTCATTAATCTTGTTGGTAATTTTGTCACTCTGATGTAATCCTTGATGACACATTTTTTTTTTTTAGATGAAATATATAAAATAACATATATTTTTCTCTTGTGTTAAGCTTCTCTTTACTTGTCATCATAATCTTCATGACTGAAAGCTTTTAAAATTCTGTTTGTTTTCAATATATATTTTTTTTTCTTAAATTTTTGTTTCTCTTTGTCTTTATTTATTTGACTTGAATAGTAACTAAGTGTCTCTTTTTTTTCATTTATTTTTACATACCTTTTGTTAAAAAATTTGGCTCATCGTTTTTTAAAAGTTGAATTAAACAAAAATCACGTTTATTGAGGATTATTGAGGTAAATAATTTTTATTTATTATCAATATTTTATTGAATTTATTTTATTTATTTATGTTAAAGTTATAATCACATAAATTTATATAATTAAAATCCCGTTATCGTCTACATATGTGTTAATTGTATTTACATGTTTTTGTTGTTTTTGTTCATGCATTTATTGAGAAAAAAAATTGATAAATATATGCATTTTTATTTGTATTTAACATCGAATTATATTCATCATTTATATCCATTGGCTTATTTTTATTTTTTAAATATATTTGTATATAGATATATGTCATTTTTCATCACGCTGAATATTTTTATAATTTAAAAATTGTTTTAAATTGTTGGTGAAATTAATTTTGAAGAAATATAAATAAATTAAATTAATTAAAATTTTATTGTATTGTGTACCCAAAACCTCGACAGAAATTTAATTTTACCAGATAATATGATATTTTTTAAATTCCTAAAATAAAATTCATTTATAATAATGATAAATTATCAAATACATATAGTTTATTAAATAACTGTCAATTATTTTTTTTCCATTGGATATTTTAATTATTTAATTAGTATATATTAATGGATTTTTAATTATAAGTTTTATAATTTATTGGCTGTGATTTTATTTACGTCAGCAAATTGTTTTTTAAATATTATTCTTTCTGTTTTTTTTTTTTATTACAATACAAAAATGAATTCTGTTTATTGAGTATTATTGTGAACATATGAAATCTATTTTATTAAATATCTTAATAATATTTTTTTTCATTTAATAAACAGCACACATCGGAAGATTTATTCTTTTTCTCTTGAATAATAATTATTTAAATTAATTATTACGCTTTAATAAATGTAATAAATAAAATATTAAATGGAAGCGATAAATGATTTTTATAATTTTATCATTTAATTTAAAAATCATTGAACGCAATTTTAAGTAACTTTTGCAAATAAAATGATTGCATCTTTGTTTTTATTTTTCTAGGAAGATTAGGGTATTCGACAACGGGTTTTATAATCAATCAATCAATAATAAAAATACAATAGTTAAAAAAAAACAATAAATAGAATAATTAATAATTTTATTTACTCTTTGTCCAGTTTTTAAAATTCATTGGTTTAAGAGTAATAATCTAGGGTAAATTATTCTTATGTATTAATAAAATTACTTATCATAAGATTAATTTTATTTATTTTTTTTTTCTGTCTATAACTTCGTTGCAACAACTATACAATTATCATTTTCACACTATGTATCATCAAAAGAAAAAACTACTTCATATGTTATTATCGCGTAGAATATGACTTTCATTAAATTTTTATGTACAAATTATCGCCTCAATATTCAAACTATTATTACCATTATCTCTTGTATTTTTTGTTTTAAATAACATTTCATTCATTTCTCTCTTTCACGCTTTTATTATTTTTTTTTATGGGATTCAAATGGTTAGTTGGCCTTTCATCTACAACAATTGACTCAAAAATACATAATTATGTCAATTCAAATCTACGATATTGGACATTTACAAGTTTTAATGAGATATGATCAAATGATTGTTTTTTTCTTTTAATATTATTATTTTTTGTCTTATTTATCATTATGACGATATAGAAATAATTGCAACGTTTTTTAAATTACATTTTTCCTTGCAGTATCGTACAATGATTAATAAGTGTATTTCGTTTCCCACTTACAGCCACAATATTTATCGCTGATTTCATAAAATGTTTTAAAACATTTAACCATGAAATTGTCCTCAGTAAATAAAAAAAAAAATAATCAAAGTTATCATTATTATATATATTATAATACACAAAATTAATTGTTTTTTCTAATTTATTTTTCAAATTATAGAAAAAGAAAGAAAATAAATTAATAATAAAAAAAAAAAAAAAACAACAAACCTCGATCAGCATTATAAAAAATTTGCTGGAAAAAAAAAAATTTATAATAAATATAATAATAATGAATTACAGTGAAAACAATAACAATTTTATGATTCGAAAAATTGAGCTTTAAAAATTCTTAAATTCTAGATGTTTTGAAAATTATTATTTGGAAGATTTGTGTCATAATTTATTGATGTTTTATTATTAATTGAAAAATTTAAAAAGTAAAATAATATTAACAATAAAAAAGGATTTGAAATAAAAATTTATAATATAGTATAAATGACTCGACAAAAGCTCCTCAAATTTCATCTAAAAATTATTATTTTCTTTTTCATAAATAATTTTGTTAATATTATTTATAAATTAAACAATAAATTAATTATGCAATATTGATGTAACAGTTTATTATTTACATCGTGCATGATTTTTTTTTAATTTTAGGCCACTTTGTATTTTAACGATACAAGGCACGAGTGAAAATATCTTATAATCATTTCACTCATAAGTTGATTTAATTATGTATATTTTTTTTTACTCATCAATACATTCACACTTATATTTATGTACAATACAACTTCACAGTTATCGACATTTTTTAAATACTTTAGTATGTATATTATTTAATTGTTTTTTATTTTGTTATTTTTTAAAAAATTTATCATTCAGTTATTTTATTTTGATAATATAAAATAATAAAAATAAAAATTGAACGTATGGATTGAGGCCATTGTTCAATCACTTGGGTCATTGATTGGCGTTTTAATATGTTTTTATTTAATTTATTTTTGTTTCTTTACTCTTCATATGAGTATGTTCATGTCTCGTTTTATTATAACTCAACAACGACTCATTGTGTCACACAATATAACATTCGCAATCATAAATGTTTTTATAATAATCATTATTATGATTTTACTTTATTTAATTTTTTTTTTTGGGTTTTATTCAATTATGTTGAACTCGTTTTTCGTTTTATTTTTAACTAGTGGATATTAATATTTACTATTGATGACTTAGGATAGCTGAGCTTGACGATAAAGCGGATTGCTTCCCTTGATTGGTAGCATGTGTGCTTCGGAATTAAATACCCAATCGTCAAGGCTTATGAGGTTGTCATCGCTGAACAGTAGATAAAGATACTAAAAAAAAATAAAAATAATACACAAATGATAAATATACGTAGGTGGAATAAAAAATATTTACGTGAAAAAATAAAGATAATAAATATTATCATTACAGTTGTAAAATTGTATAACCAATGATAATATAAATAAATATAAATTGTTATGAAATATTACCTTGAGACTTTCAGCAAAAAAGTAACTTTGTTGTACGTCATCTTTCATTGAATCACTCTTATATACATCTCTAAGACCAGAAAAACCATGCGGTACACGACAATGCATTTCAAGTGCCTCGACAGCTTCCCAGCCCCAATCTCTGTACTTTTGATCTTTTGTAAGCCGCCATAATATAAAGTATGACTCATAAGTCTAAAATATTATATAAAACAGCCATAAATTATTTGATAATTAATAAAATATATTCTGTGAAATAATAAAAATTACCTCAGGTCGAAGAATATAATATTTTTCATCATTTTTTAAACTCCTTGCTTCATTTCCTTCAATAAAATGAAAAGCTTCTGGTCCAAGTTTCGTTGCACTACGACTATATGATTCATGACATGTGTTTGTTAATTCAGCACCAATATCCATATACTGATTTGACACATCATTTTCATTTACTTGAGCACCAAGTGCAAACATACCACCTAATTTAAAAAAAAAACAAAAACCATTATGAGCTCCATCAAAATAATATATAAATCAAACAATAACATTGTTAAGTCTAAATAATTTACCAGCGAAACAAGCTAAATGTCCCATTTTATGATCGAGTCGATCATAACGAAGATCTGAGAGATATGTCAAGCCACCATTTGATGTCTTAACCATATGTTCAACAACTGCAGCAATAGCCTCGTCATACATTGTTTTAGCTTCAGTGTCTGTTTTGCCAGATTGAATCCAAGCTTTTAATAAATATTCATAAAAACTATCACCAAGGCCACCCAAAGATATATGATCTGAAAAAAATAAATAATTTCATTTTGAATAAAAAAATAAAACCAAAACTAACAAACATATTATAAAAAATTTATTTGAAAAATTAATAAATAAAGATTTTAGAATAAAAATAACAAAGAAGAATTGAAAATTCTTCGTGGTCAATTGCTTGTTACTATTATTCTTATGTGATATCGTCTGACCATTTATTATTTTATTTGTCATGATTCGATACCACTAGCTTCAATCGTTCTTACCATATATTTATTCAGCCAGAAAATTTGTAAAAAAAATAAATAAAACAGTGTGCAAGAATAAAAAAATATATATAAAATGTTTGGAGATACTTTGTTGAGTGTAAAATTAAAAACATATTGATTTATTGAAATAAAATTCAGGATAATTGTGTGATGTGTTTTTTTCTGTTAATTTGAAATTTGTACTTACGTTGTCCCCATTTGCCAGTTTCTGGATGAATAAAATTTGGATATAGACCTTTCGGTTTTTCAAGATCTCTCAATACTCTTCTTACTTGTTCAACTTTTTTTCTGAATATTGGATTACCAGTAATGTCACTCAAATAAGAAAATTCAAGATGCATTGTACCAATTTCCGAAAGTATACTACAGCCACTGCTGGCCCAGCCATGATTTCTGCTTCGCTAAAAAAGTTAAATTAAATAAAATTATAGATAAATTTTTATTATTCAATATATGACTTAAAATTTATGTCTAAAAAATTTATAAAAGATTGAATTATCATCAGCTTTTATAGAATTTCATTTCATTCGGAATATTAATGAATTCATTTCGAGTTTTATTTTATCTCGTAGAAAATTAACAAAAAGAAAAATTAATTCAACTTGTTTTTTTTAAAAATACATACAATGAAATTTTAGCTCATATAATTTTCACTAATGGTGGTTATATATATTTATTTTTTTTTTTATGAAACGTGATTCCATAGAATCATTTCAATTATCTTTTTTAAATATGCGAATATTTTTTTTTTTCGCTATAAAAACTGATTTAAAAGATAAAAAAAAAAATTTCAAGTTTACGTTACTAATTAGAAGAAAAAAAAAAAGTAATATTTATCAAAGCTTTTCAAAAAATAAAAATGAATAAATAAAGTCTGATGAAAATAAGTTTCATAATTTTGATGACAAAATGCAAAATATTTATTTTTTAAATTATGTCAAAAATAAATTGCCATAATCAATTTTTTTTTTCTTTATCTTCATTAAATGAAGATTTTATTTATTATTATTACTTTTATGACAACTTACTCCAGTGTAAAGATTGATGAGTGAATGTGGTATTCCAGTTTTCGTTTCAAATGCTGGTAGCATTCGTTCACCAATTTGTAAAGCTTTTTCACGAAACATTTTATCACCAGTTAAAGCAAAGGACGTCAAGAGACTTCCCATAAAACGAATGTTTATCTCAAACAAAGACATTTCTGCATCCTGTAACAAAATAAAATATAAATAAATATACAATAAACAAAAGGAAAAACAATATAAATCAAATTGTATTGTTTAAAAAAAATTTGAAAAAACCAGTTTAAACAAAACTGATATCAAATTTATCAAAAGTAAAATAAAAATTTATAAATAAATTTATATTATCATTATTATTATTATTTTTAGCTAGGTCAAAGTGTAGATTTAAAATTTATTTATATTTTTTTGTTTGCTGGGAGCGTCATTATATTTTTATTAGACTTTTTTTTTTCTTTTTTTCGATGTGATAAATATTTTTTTTCTTGACTGGTAAATATTTTCCGAAGGTGTGGTATGTATATATGTATAAAATTTAATCTTAGTAGCCATAGAGGGGAAATACTGGCTTCATTATAACGTAAAAACATTTTTAAAAATATAAAATTCCATAATAAAAATAATATAAAATATAATGACTTGTTATTGTAATGTCAAGTTCATATTGAAACTGACGTTTTGTTTGGTCATTATTGGTAATAATGAAGGTACCAACGTATGTGTCGTGTATTTGAAAATTTATATTGACGATGCAATTAGTTTTTAGACGCGTTTTTATAGTCTACATGAAGGGGGTTACTTAATTAGGAAATTGAAGTCTACGCCCTCAAGGGAATTCAGGAAATTGCCAATGACAATTGCTTTTTTCACCTTCATGAATAACATACATTTTTTTTCCTTTTATATATTCATTGATTCACATTTAAAAAGAATATAAAAATTAATTAAAGAAGAAATTTAAAAATATAGTAATTTATTTGATGAATTAGAAAAAAAATTTTCAACTTTTTATATAAAAAACTATTCACTAATTAAAAAAAATAATTGCATTTAGAATTATTTGTATTTCGAGTTCTTTATCTTTCGAATTATTTGTATTTTGAACTAATTGTATTTCAAACTTGTCTATCAACAAATAATGAAAACAAAATGTTTCCCTCGACATCGTTACAGATGTAAAATAGATAAAATTTTAGATAATAATCAATGTAAATAATTATGGCATAGTGTCAAATATATAAATAAGATATTTTGTTAACAAACTTTTGTATAAATATTTGAGCAGTAAGTGGAAATAATTCTTGAATAATAGGGAAGGTTATCGCACCTGAGTCTAACCGAAAGATCATATACGTAACACATATATTTTATGTATATATATACTTTTGTGTAATATACATTTAGATATAGGGAAAATTTTGCTTTTAAGTACATGTGAAAATATATACATAGATATAATATGGGGTAGCTGAGATGAGTTAAGTATGAAAACCACTTGGCAATGCTGAAATTCTCTTTTCCTAATGGCAACACACACACACATTTTCATATAGACACATAAAACTTTTTAAAATGTGAGCTCTTGGCAATTACCATGTATGTCTGGATATTCAATATCCGCTTTGGTCCTTTTTACTCTACCGCGATATTAATTTACTTCTCATATGTCTGTGCAAAGAAAAAAAGCAAAAAACAAAAAAAATTATATTAAAAAAGTAGAAATACTTTTCTTTTTACTACGATTTATAGTAATAACTATTTTTAAGTGAATGCCATGAATTAAAATACAAATAAACTGATGTATAATGAAGGAATAATTTGAATAACTATTGTTTATATATTGTTTATCAATATTTTAGTTGGCTTATAAAATACATATTCTCCGGTTGATAATATTTTTTCACTAATTTATTTAGTTTGTAAGTAATTATTTAATTTTTCAAACTTTTTAAAGACTTTAATTGACAATAACATGTGATGTTTGTAAGCAAAACTAGTTAATATTAAAGACCTCAAATGCCTTAATGAAATAAAATGAAATTAAAAATAAAAGCAGACATTTAAGTGAAAATCAATAGAATTTAAAATGAAATTTTTCTACTTAGTGGAATTGTTGAGTTAATGATGATAATGAATAATAAATAAAAAGAAAAAACATAAAAAAATTGTTCATTCATTACGCTGACACAAGTGGCTGAGCAAGGTGGAAAATAAAAAACATAGTTTTACTGAGTTTGCCAAGAGATGAATGAAAGACTTAGGCCAAATGGAGGACCTGAAAGGATTCTGGTCAGAAGAGACTACAGTTATAGAGCGAAACATGAAAATGGGATGAAAAACCAAATATGAATATTTTTTATTACAAATAAAAGGAAAAAATACATATAAAATACGAAGGAAATTGCTAATGAGCAGTCTCTCACTCTCGCAATTTTCTTCAGATTTCCATATCTATTTTCCTCATTTTCAAGAAAATACAATTTAATGATAAATTAAAATCCCCCAATGTTGACGGTATTTTCATCTTTTTGATCAATCGATTCTCAATTGAAATTAAAACTTTAAATCTACTTAAACCGTTATTAAAAATAACGAGAAGAAAAAAAAAAGAAATTAATAAAATTTTAAACTTTTAAAAGTCAATAATTAATTATATTAAAATTTATATTTTATTTAATTATTAACAAGTTATCTTTTAATTGTTTTTCAAATACATTTAAAATTAATTAAAATATTAGAGCGTAAATTAAAGTTTTATCATACAAATAAATATCAGATTTTAATAATTTAAATGACAAAATATTTTTTCGTACAAAAATATTTTCCAATACTCTTAATTTTTGCTCAAATGCAAGAAGAGAAAAAATTAAAAAACAAAAAGTGGCACTGATAAGATAAACTTCTGTCATTCCAATTGAACCGTTTTTTGTTTTCTCGATTAATTAAAATAAACTTGTAAATTAAAAAAAAGGTAAAAAATAAAATAAAATAAATAAATAAATAAAAGTTGATGAAAGAAATGGAAAATCCTGAGGAAATAAATATCAGCAATATTCAAGTTTATTTGATTTATTTATATTCTTCATTAAACGCTTGAAATTGATATATATTTCAGTCGTATTATATTTAATACATAAATATATATATTTATAAACTCAATTATAAATATATATATATGTATTATTCGTAATGTAAATAAACTTTGGAATGATAAAATAAACGATATATCTTATCAATTTAAATTTCATCTGACTTAATTTTTTTTTCTTTATCTATCGTTTACCCATTTTTTCCCCTATTTTTTACTTCAACTCAATATAATCTCGAGACGTCGTAGTCGATATCAGACATTGAGGAAGAAAATATATAGATATTTATTTTTTTTCATATTTTTAGTTAAAATGAGAATTGTTCGTTTTTCCGATTTCAGAAGCGCGAAGAAAAGATCTATCTTTGAATCTATATATAATAGTATATAGATGAAGCTGGAAAAAAAATATGAAAAAGAAAACTGAATATAGTGGGTAAGGGGTAAAAGAAAGGTGCTAAGATAAAAGAGGTGAGGAAAGAGTAAATGATAAGTGGCCAGGCAAAAAGATAAAAGAGAGATGCGAGTTTGTGCGTGGGAATAATCCTAAGGTAATGTACGATCCTTCAGAGTGAAGGAAAAAAAGATCCTAAAAATAAAATGTAATATTTGAAGAAGAATAATATCAGTTAAATAAAATAATAGGTATAAAAGAAAAATTGATTAAAAAAACATATAACCTTACAGAAATACATGAAAAAAGGTCAACGAAAAAAATTTAAAATAAAAAAAAGTAATGTGTACATAGATATCATTTTAAAGAATTTTTTTTTCAACAACGTATAGCTTATGGATTATTGAATGAGTTGCTAACCCTTGTGAATTTATTAATAATGAAAATACCATCCCTCTCAATACATTACCACACCCCATCGATTAATTATTTCTCATAAAATTCTATGATTATTTGTCTTATTTTTTTTAAACATGTATAAATAACATTTTTTTTTCATGGGAAAATGTAAAATTTTCTTTTACCTTTTCATGCTTTTGCTATGCTACAGTTTATTACTCTTAACTCTTTGCTTTTCCCTACGTAACTATTTCATTTTATATACTGATATTCACTACCCTTGACTGCATGAATTTGAGTTAATATATGAAATGAAAAATATTCTACTTTCGTTTCAAAATAAATTAACTCAAATAAAAAATTTTGTTTAAACTAGACCTGATGAAAAAGCAAGAAATATTTTCGTAAATTCTTCGAGTTTTAATTACAGACATTATTTTGTAAATTTGCTGTGGAAATATTTTACTATCGTCATAATTTATTATCGAAAAATAATTTTTTTTTCAAAATAACATTAGTCTTTTTTTCTTTTGGATAACTTTTGGAATTACCTGCAATTCAATGCTCTTAATTTTTATCTTTTACAAAAAATAAATTAAGTATTGAAGATTTTCGAAAAAAAAGAAAATAATTGAGCTAATTAAAACTTTTAAATTTTTAAATGCTCTTAATAAGCTACTGATTTATTTTTGCAACATTGAGAAAAATTTGTCCGATGAAACTTTTATTCATTTTCTTATCAATTTGTAAATTAAAATAATCATTGAAAAAAAGGGAACATATTATTAAACAATACAGTTGAAATAAGCAAAACTAATTAGACAAGTTAAACGATATTTCAACTTTTTAAAACATTAGGGGGAAAAACAGATCTACCCTAAATACAACAAATGATTTTTCGAAATTAAAATAAAAAAAAGTTCATTTTTGAATGCATACACCTATTTCTTTTTTTTTTCTCATTAATTTTTCGAAAAGTTATTGAATTTTTTCAAATAAATTACCAGTACAAATGAGTATTTTTGGAACTGTAGTTCAACAAAATAAAAATATCAAGATTTTTTTAAATAATTAATACAATTATCTTAAAAAAAATGAATGAAATGGCTCTCATATAAAACCATTAGTTCACATGATACTGTGAATATAAAAAACAAAATAAACAGTATATCTAACAATTCTGCTGGTAGATATATATTTAAAAGGTGAAAATGGGTGTTGTTTCATAAAAGTTGTGTTGTACTTTGTTATGTGTGAGCTTAGCTTCTGACTCGACTAAAATTACATCGTCATTGCAAGATATAACGAGGATGTAATAATAACATTGCAACCAATATATTTATGTGTATATAGTTGTTACTGTACAGAATAAGAAATGAAAAGGAAAGTTAATGCTACTTTAACCATACAATGAGCAAGAAAAAGACAACCAAACAAATTAAGAAAGTAAGTGAGAAAAATAGCGGATAAGAAATAACATAATAATATTTTTATAACAATAATAGTTGCAATATTAATAATAACAACAACAATAGGAAAAAAACAAGTGGCAAACATCTCTATGACTTTGTGATCTTAAAATGCAATAACCGAGAAAAGTCTTTTTAATGGTATTTTGCTTCTTTCAACAGCTAAACATATATATTTTTTTTATGTAAATACAACTACGTATAAGACATATATACATTCATATAAAAAAAAAAAAAAAAAAAAACTTTTTCCCACTTTCTCAACCCTTCACTATTTTTTTTAACTCTTTTTATATGATTTTTTTTCTTTCATTTTTTTTTTTTACACACTGTTTTCTTTTAACCTTTGGACTCTTTGAAATCTGCAATAAAAACTATTCGTAAAAAGCTTGAAGAACGTGAATAAGCAAAGGCAAAGTTGTAAAAAAAAAAAATAAAAAAAAACATGAAACAAAAATGTATAAATAAAAAATAAATAAAAGTTATTAATTGATTGAAAAAATCGGAAAAAAATGCAATTTAGATAATTAATAGAAAAAATAAATGAGTTTAAAACAAGCTAAGTGTGTTGTAATGAACGAGTAAATTGTTAAATTTTTCAAGTGTTATTTGTTAATTTTACTTTGACCATTAACTTTCTTTTTTTCTTCTTATTTTTTCAACTTCTATATGGCTCTTAATTATTATCGTTATTTTTAATATACACTTGTCACTAATTACTCTTTCTGTAATAACTTACAACAACACCGAGGATATTTTTCTTATATTATAAAAAAAAAAATCAAGTTTTTGCTCTATATATTTTAGCCACATATATATATTTCAACAAAACTTTTCTCATTCAGTACATATGTGTGCTAAAAAGATCAAGGTTTAGATGGTTAAGTTTAAGCTTTTTTTAATTTTACTTTTTTGTTGTTTTATTTTAAAATATATAAAGATATTAAAAGTTTTAGCTGAGAGTTTTTAAAAAAATTTTACGCCAAGATTCTTTATGTCAAAGGTTATATAACTGATATTTTTAGTTAGCTCACATCAAAATTATTCAACCTATTTTGATCTTAATACAATTAAAGAATAATTTGACAACAAAAATGTGGAACGACATTTAGTATATTCGAAAAATAGAATATACGTTTTATATGCAAAAATTTAAATGTCAAAAAAATTAATGGGTTTTTAATTTTTTTAATTTGGACACTTATAATTTTCTAAAGTATTTTATGTAATTAATTGAATATAAATTGAGCTTCTATATTATTTTTTCAATACTGAAAATCAATTAAGAACCTAAAAAACAAGAAAGTTCAAGTAAAAAACCAATAGATTATTTCAGGCAAAATAAAATAAAATAAAAAATATAATAAAAATTGAAGTAGAAAAGTAATTTCAAGATTCGTTTTGATGATAAATCAAGTGATTTACCAAAATCCTCAAGGAATTCCTGGCATTTTTTCGAGTCATGAATAATTTTTATTTTTATTATTATTTGTAGATAAAAATATGCAAAACTAACTAGGGTGAGCTCATGAAAAATAAAATAAAAAAAAATGTGTGAAGATAAAGCTACTGTTTCGCAACAATGTCACCGCCAGATAAAATAATAAAAAATAAAGTCCGAATGTGATAGCAGAAAATAGAGACATTATACTTGAACTCAAGATAAGTTCAGTAGCATACTGGACGTCGAACTCAATGTAAATCTAGCATATGTTGTTATTTTTTTTATATATTTCTTACTGCGTGTTTGTTTATCAAAGTATCTTGACTTCATGTACGCTTTTAAATAAATATAAATTTACTATTCATGACATTCTGTTGAATCATGATTGTACGCACAATAAAACGACATATAACACGGTCATACAACAATCATACAAACGTAAATTTTTATTTTAGTAATCGTATAGAAACAATTTAAAAAATAAAAAAATTCATACCATATGTATGTGCATTATTTTTATTGAATTTCAAATTGAAATTTTTTTTTTTTTTCATACGTTTCCAAGTCAAAATAATAATAAAATACATAAAACAATGTTCAAAAGCTCTGGAATTTTTTAGTGAAATTTCTATCATTGTAAAATTTTCAACACACAAGTGTTTCGAGTTTTCAATGTTTTGCATTTTTTTTTTTCTTTTCGCAAGAGAAAATAAATATATTTTATGTTTGATGTTTTTATATATATAAATTCTAAAAGAATTATTGGATATTTTCTTTTTCATCCGGATTACGTATATGAAATTTTAAAAGATATTTAATTTTATTTATTTATATTGTTATATTGTAAAAATGATTACAAAAAAAATACACATGAAGAGCGTGAATTTATTTTGAATATCTTTTAATACTCATATATTATCGTTTATCTTAGTGCGTTTGATCACATTAACGATAACATCTGTTGTATGATTATGTCTTGTATAATAAAATATTCAAAACGATAAAAAAAAAAAAGAATTATATATATAAAAGTAATAAAAAATAATGGAGCTACAGAGTGAAAAGATAAATTGCAAATTTTGTTTTTATCCCCAAGGCCAGTTACAATCAGCGCATTCAAAGAATTAAATTCAGCAATCAGTAAAAAATTTAAGATAATATCATTTGCCTAGTGGCAACTCAAAAACTAAATGACATTTTTTTTTAAATTAATATTCATACTCAACCGGATTCATCTGTATGAAAAAAAGACTTGAAAATTTTATTGATAGCTTTTTTTTATTATTTAGAATATGAGCTTTTGATTTTTCTAAAATATATTTTGCAAGCACAAGTCTTTATTGTTGATGAAAAAAAATAAATAAAAAGCTCAATTTAAATAAAAAATACAAGAATTATTGTAACTTAAATTGATTAATATTTTGTAATATTTAAGATATGAGATAAGTTTAAAGGGTTAATATAAGAGCTCATGGCACATCTGTTGGTTTCATGTGAACGACAGTTATTTCACATGAAAATCTCATATACTTGTGTTAGTTGTGTTATTGCATTGAGCGTCACATCACCAACACCACCAACTAATATACAAAACTTTTAGATGTTGAAAATCTGTTTCACAACACTATATATATGCTATTGTTATCAAGTTTGGATAAACCAAAGTGGCCCAAGTTTTAACTGATGCCATGTGTATGTGCTTGAATGTGTTCATAGGATTGGTGTGGTGGTTGGGGTGGTTTGAACTGAGACCAGGATTGAGGTTTGAGAAACAAGACAAGAGAAAAGACAAGAGGAGATTGCATTGCAATTGCTAGAATGAAATTCTCTTGGGTTTCGTCACACTTGTGTATTTTCCTATATATATATCATTAAATTTACTGGTAAAGTACTGAAGGGGATACTATCGCGTATATCCTATTCAAATATTCATTTGCATAATGATTGAGTAGAATTTTCGTCTCAAACTAACCATCAAAATATAACTATTGCTATTAAATATTTTTAACTTAATTCATCTTGTACTTGTCAATATAATATTAATTTTTTTATATTTTTTTATATAAAAATAAAATTTGTTTAATTGAAAAAAATATTAATTTGCTTTTCTCTTCGACTAGTTCATATTTAAAACAATTACTTTAATTATCTGTTTGAAATTTTAAATTATATTTGCTGATTACTTATTGTAGATGAAATATAAAAAAAAAAAAATTAATATTTTTAATTTTTATACTCTCTTTACTCTTGTGTAATTTATATAATAAGTTTACATTCAAGTATATATTTATCAAAGAAGCTTTTACGTTATATATAAATTTTTTTAAAAATGTAAATTAGTAAAATTTTAATTTTTAATTATACTTTTTATTTTATATAATAATACTGTGTAAATATAATTTTGATTTGAACTCTTTTCTATATCTTATATTAATAAAAAATTTTTAAAAAACTTACAACAGTAAAGTTGAGATTTTTATCAATCCAATCACGTCCTTGTTTGAATTCTTCATGCATGTCCATTAAGTAGAGAGTATCAAGAGCATCAACTATCGTTGCACCCATTTTTGTTGCACCAAATACACTTGCACTGTGTCCTCTCTTTGATATTGGCTTGAGTTCATTTTCGCCCCAGGCATAAGTTACGTAATTGGACCAGGCATGCTTCATCATCTGTAAAATAATAATAAAAATAAAATGAATAAATTTTGTAAAATAAAAAATATTTAAATGAATAAATAAGAAAAAAAATTAATATTTTAAATTTTTTTCAAATTGTGAGAAACAGCTATTATCCGCATGTAGACGTCGTAATTCAATATTACGACAAACTGCATTCTTTCCATTAATTTTTATTTTATTTTTGTTGAAAAAAATTTTCATTATACTTGAAAATTAAATGCTATTCGAACCAAAGTAACTGAGCTGAAACTTGAAGATGATTAAATTTTAAATTTATTGAATTAAATAAATTAAAAGAGAAAAAAAAAATTATTCAATTCAAGAAAATTCACAAAAAATTTAAGACATTTTTATAGTCAAGTTATTAAAATAATTTTAATAATTTTTTTCGATGTATTTTTTAGTTGTTAAATTCTTTAGGATAATGAAAAAATAAGGAGAGAGTTAAATCACTTGAATTCGAGGATAAATTAACAAGTTTGTAAAATAATTGAAAATTAGCAGATGAATTTTCATTATGTTTATTTATTATTTAATAACAGTGTTACGAATTAAATTTCAAAGCATAAATTATCAAGGCAAAAGTAATCTTAAAACTTTGACGTGTATCTCTATAGTTGTTTTGGAATTATTTCGAGCCTAAACTTTGATACTTGTGTCATTATGAAATATATATATATATTATTTTCAAAAACACATCACGTGCATTCATGGTAATTACTTCAACTTGTTACTGTTTTATTTTTATATTTATACAGCAGAAAAATAATTAAAAATTTTTAAATTTTAACTTGAAAAGTCTTCGACTGAAATAAAAAAATAAAGATTATTTTCGTTTTGTCATTAATCATTTTCGAAAAGACAAGTAACTACTTGAACTTTGAATATCAAGTTTTAACATATTCCTAATTTTGACACTCCTTTTCACTTTCAAGTTGTAAAAAGTAGTTTGATTAGTTGAAGAACAAGTAGAAAAAGATTGAATAAAACAGAGTAATTAGTTTCTTAAAAATAAAATAAATATATTTAAAAGAACCAAGAATTTTTTCACCACAATCGTAGATAAGAAAAAAATCAAATGAAAAAATTTAAATAAAAAACCAAACAATGGTATCAAAGTCCAGTTTTAAATTGCACCGACAAAGAAATGAAGAAAAATAAATTTTAATCAAAAGAAGAAGTAAAGAAAAGAAAACCATCTGTACTTTTTTTTTTTCTATCAAAGTACGTAGAGCCTTGTGAAAAGTATCTCCAGTTGAACTAAGAACCCCTTTCTACACTTTTTTTTTTTTATTTTTTATCATAGTTGGTTGTCGTCATCTCTTTGCTACAATTCTACAATTTTTTTTATTCTTTTGCATCGTCATCAGACCATGAAGATAATTAATTCCTCCAACAAGATTCTCATTTTAAAACACCAAAACCAACTATACTAAAATATCAGACAGAAGTGATTGTGCATCACTCTGTTCTTTGTTCATTATTTTACTGTCTTACTATCTTGTGTCTTTTCCATGATTTTCTTCTTACTTTAAAGATATTCCATTCTCTTTAAGAAACCAGACAAAATTCAACTCATCTCATTATCTTAAAACGCCAACCTGCCAACGACACTAATGGGAAAATCCTGTAACAATTTCCACAATTTTACAAGCAATTTTTTTTCTTTACTAAGCGGAAAATTGTCTTTAATTTATTTTGTATTTTCATACTTTTTTTTCTTTTTTAAATTCATTCAATAACTATGTAAAATTTAACAAGGGTTCAAAAAATAATTGACTATCATTATTAACCTTTACATCATTTTTACTAGAATATTCATCTTTAAAAAATCTAAAAAGTCGTAGCTCATTAATTTAATAATAATCATTAAATATTTATAATTTTATGTCTACTAAAAAAAAAATTAATAGGGATTTATATAGTTATGCTTAACACCATTGCAGTATCATGTTAAATCTCATTAAATTTAAAATTGTACTTAGTCTCTGAACAGTGTGTACACCCAAATATCATGCATCATCACTATCAGTCTTGTTTATAGAGCTAATATTCTTGTCTTTATTGATGCTTTTCACTATAAAGCATCATTTAGTATTTAATATAAACTTTACCTTCGTCACTTGGTAGGATAATTACGGCTTTGTTTATCAAAGTGTTTGTGTGTGTGTGAAAAGCCAAGACAAGAGAGACAATTGAGTAATGCATTGTATAGCTATCCTGCTTGGTAAATATATGTATTTCTACACACAAGAAGAAGAAGATGAAGATGGAAAAGTATACTGGTGCTAACAGCTAGAAATTAATCCTCAAGTTTAACAATGAATCTACTGACATCAATACCATTTCTATATAGTAGACTGTTTAGACAACTAATGCATCGTTTTAACAAATTCGGATAATTTAAATGTCGTTTTTAATATAAAATATAATACATACACGATTAAATTTTAACACCAACTAAAATCTAAATTGAAAATGGCCTGAGCAAAGTGCTTTCTGTCAACAGATTATTAATATTATAATAATATTAAATATCTTTATCTTTCTGTCATTTCAATTAAATGCATATTGAGAAAGTGGCTTGCTCTTTGGTTGCTATTCTACACTACCATCTCATTATGATTAAGCTTGGTATCCATTGTGCAGACACCTCAACGTCATCAGCCACGATAGACAATGAGAAAGTGACTTTGCCAAGGGATATACAAATCCTCTCTATTTTTCTTTTTTGTCTCTTTCATGAAGAATAATAAAAATAATAATAAGCATGTACAGTTTAATGATAAGAGGATAGGTATCATTATAATAGCACTGAGAATAATTTGAGTGGTACCACTAGAAAAAATAAAAAAAGACAAGATTTAAAGAATGTAATAATGAAAATAATAATAATATTAAATAAATAAATAATAATTTTCATTAAAAAGAATAAAAATATTCTAATAAAAATAAAATAAATGATTAATTTATTATTTAAAAAATAAATTGAAAGAAAAGCATATTGTTGTTTCATGTTAAACTGATAGAAGTTGATCAAAACAACTTCATCATGGACTGTTAATCGAGTTTAAACTACTTGTTTGTACCTATTATTATAGTTTGCATTACTTATTCTGTATATAGATAAAATACAATCAATATATCCATCCTTTATTTATCTCTTCATCGTTGAATCTATCACTCTTACTTTGAGGCCAATTCAACCAAGCATTTCATCTAGTTTTCCAGTTAACCGAACTTTCCAAGTGCATATCTCAATCTATTGATATTTTTAATTTAATAAATGGCAATTTGAATATTGCTCTACAAATTTACTGTTGAAGATTCATATGTTTAGTATTAATTAATATACACTTTGATTATCTTCATTATGATTTATGAACAATTTGTATATACAATATTATATCGATTGAAGCTCAATTATATCATATAATAATATGAAAAACTATTTGAATTTCAAACTCCATACTTACCTTTTTTTTGATTATTAAAAAATATAATAATATTTTTTTGACCATGCATAATGTATAAATTAAAATTAAAATTAATAAACAAACCTCTTTGATTTTATCACGTCGTTGATTTGTTAAACTATCTAATGGAGGTTTAGGTTCATTGATTTGATATTTTTCTGGACCAATTGGTTTACTTGATGGTACTCTATGAGATCTATCTCTTGGATTAACAACAATTTGTTTCTCTTTGACATCATCTTTAACATGATTTTGTTCGGTAAAATCATTTTCTTGTACCCATGCTGTATTAAGTTGATCAGTGAGTTCATCATTACCACCAATTAGACTATCACGTCTTGCAACAAATGTACCAGTTAATAGTACAATAACTACAACTGACAATAAACCAGTTATAGCTAATCTCTGAATAAGCCGCATGTCGTAAAGGCACTTTAACAATCGATGTCTGTTTTTAACTGGTACTCCAATTTGATATATCAGAATTTAATATTCTATCAAAATTTTAACTATTTTTATTTGATATTGTTTTAAATAAAAAGTCAATATATTAAATTTGTAGTTAATTATAGTTGAACTTGTCAACCACCTGTTGTAATTCGTGACCTCAGTTATTTATCAATTCAATGAAATAGAACACTATTGAGTCCTAATATCTTTTAGCTATTTCAAATATATCCTCGATGCTTATTTTGGTTTCATCAATTCTGCAAATAATTAAATAGTTTGGTTAATTCAATATATTATTCATTTAAATATAAATAATTAAACAGACAAAATGTCAATAATCTTGTACGATTGAGAGCTGTCAATAATATTGATTATCAATTTTCTTGTTTTTGAATCGATGAATTAAACTGATATTAGATTCAACAAAGACATAAAAAAACCCTTAAACAAGAAGGCAATATATAAAGTTGAAAAAAAAAATGAAAAAGCAAATAAAAAGTGTGAATAAATGATGGTATTTGAGAATCGATTAAATTTCTATTGATGAAGTAACTTTGTTGTTTGCTGCTTCAGACAGAATTTTTGATTTATATTTTTTTTTTGTTTTATATATATACAGTCTCAACTTTTTTATTTATTGAAACTGTTTATTTGTTGGGTTTATTTGTTTTTCATTTACTAATTGAATTTTTGTTAGCCATAGGGTTTTACTTGGTCTCGATGGAATGAGTTAAAAATGTGTGGGTTTGTACTTGGGCACTTTGGGAAATCATATAAAGAAAACGAGATTGGCTACGACATCGCGACCATAAGTTCAATGACTTTTCACCTCGTTGAATACTTGTCCTAAGCCAATGTGACTTTTATACTTGTCAATTTAATAAACTTGATCAATCGTTCGGAAATTCTACACGTGTTAATCCTACAAAATTGAAGATTTATTTATTCAATTTTGCAACATTTACATAAAATAATTTTTTTTACATAAAAATCATAAAACAAAGACAATAAACAAGCAAGTAACAAGTATATGATAATTTGAATGAAAAAATAACTTGTAATTTTTATTTTTTAGATTAAAATAAAAATAGATACAAAAAGTTTTAAACAATTGAATGAAAATATAAATAAAAAAAAAAAGAAAAAAAATACTAGAAAATGGAATTTAGTTGGTGGAACACCAACAGTGTGCTCCAAAACTTTACGAGCGTTGCTAAAGTATAAAAATGTTTTGCCGAGTTTTTACCTCATACTCTTAAACGTTCAACCACAAAATTGTTGCAACTTGGTATACATTGAAATATATTGTGTATATTGGAATGAAGAAAAAAATAATAATAATAATAAATAAAGCCATCAAAAGAAAACGTTGTATATGAAATTCTGTATATTTTTTTTCAACTAAAATTATTATTATTGTTGTTACATGAATACTTTTAATTTTTTTGTCTAGCTATGTTGACAGATGAGTGAGTATAAAAAAATAAGTTGATATAAAAAATAAAATAAATAAATACCGATAAAATGGAAAAAATTTGCTGACTTTGGTATCGGGATTCCATCCAATATAGTATAGTAAGGGTATTATCGGCGTCTCCGAATCAACGTATCTCGGTATACCACCCTAGAGTCTCATTTTCCAAGGATGCTGACCACAACTTACGAGAATCCGTCTTCAGGGGACGATATTACGTGAACATTCTCAGGAGAAAAAAGAATCCAAAGGAAAATAATAAAAAACAAAAAAAAAAAAACCAGTTGAATGAAAAAAACACTAACAAATAAATGAAAAAAATAAAAAATAAAGTAATAAAATAGATAAAAGTTAGGGTTGAATTGTTGAAAATACATGATGAAAAAAATTTAAGACAAGTCTTTATTAAGCATTTTCAAAATGTCTTAATAATTTGGAAAAAAAATATGGTAACAATTTAATGTATACCCAAAGCAATTGCTATATATTTGACCTCAGTAATAAATTTTAACACAGTACAAGTTTATCCAACTAAAACAAAGTTTTCCAAATTGACATTCTTTGATATACAATAGTTTAATTGTCTAACTATAGCAGTGTTATTTTGATGTTCAGAATTAGTTGACATTTCGATTTGGAATTTGGATTGGTATATCAAAATCAATTGGCTGAATGTATAAATGAATGAATGATTGAAATGAGAAAACAAGAATTCTAAATTTTGGGCTGACCTTCCTGCCTCATCGCGAGTTAGCTCCAAACAAGTATACGAGTTTCCGCAATAAATAAACTAACTTTAGGCAACTTTTGAGTTTCCTCAATTTGGAATTTTGCTAACGGCCAAAACTTTATCGTACGAGTTGCTGAGAGAACGTAACAAGAGAAAAACACACATACAGTCTAGAGAAAGAGCCAATAAAAAGATTGAGAGAGATAGTTTGTTAATATATATATATGAAAAAGAGGTAAATGTCTACCCAATCAAGAGACAGAATATATATAAAAGAGAGCAAACAAGAGAGTCAGAGATATTAAATATATATATTGCCAAGAGAAGAGGCGAGAAGTGTTTCATGGTTTGGTAAACCAAATGGGTGAATGAGACGAATGATGAGGCAAGTAAAGCATGATTGCAATGGTAAAGAACAAGTCGACCAGTTTGGTTCACAAAGTAACTAACCTGAAACTCATATGTTAAAGTTACATAAAACCCCTAAGGTACATATTTTTAGTTATAACATATGTCAAAGACGGCAAATATCTTCAAAGTTCAAAGTGGAACACAAGTACTTTGTTTACTTGACATTTCATATTTACAAAAAAACTTGAATGGATAGTTTTTAATATGACAAATTTTGTTATAATTAATAAAATTTCAATGATATTGTTGTAGAGTTTTCTTATTAAATTTATTCATGATTAAGAATTCAGTTGATGAGGGAAACTAACTGTTTAAAATCAGCAATCTCAAGAGGGTCAATTAATTCATCTAAAAACAAGATTAAAGGATAAAGAGTATATATTTGTTGAGCTCTAAACTGACCTCTTCTCAACATATGAATTATTCAGGATGATGAATAATATTGTAGGATACTTTACAAGAAAGATTAAGAATCAATATTAAAATTGATAAATAAGAAAACAAATATTTTCTTCTTGAAAAGTTGATAAACCTAATGGTATTTTTTTTCGAAAAAAATATATATAATAATTGAAAGTCAAAAGAATCAATTGAATTGTCACTAACTTGAAGCTCGATAAAAGTTCTACTATGTCATTCGAGTGCAGTCAATTGGATTTATTTGTTTGTTTTTTTATTTTTACTATTTTTTCTACTACTTGAGTGTCACTTACCAAGTCCGAGCACTTCTTCACCTCACTATTGGTCTCTAAATTTTAAAAAATATATTTTTTTTTTATTTTTAATTTTATTTTTTCTCTTCTTAAACCAACTTTTATATATACGTTTTATTTATCTTTGTTCTTTGTTAGTTGGTAACCCTTTTGGTAATGTTTTTCTTCTTTCAACGATTCCAATGACTCTACTTTGAGTTGATCGAAATTCCGATCACGAATTGAGTTAACTACACCTATATCCATGACGACAGGCACGTTTCATCCTACTCTTAACTTTTTTTTTCTTATTTTTATTATTTTCTTCTCTTCCTTTTTTTTTTATTTTTAAATGGTAATCCAGCTAATCTCACAGTTGCTCCTAAAAAAATACAGCAACCCAAATTGTTTTGACCGTCAATTTTCCATTTTCAACTAAAATCGATTTTCTCGCTCTTGGGTAGTCTTATAGATATTATATATAAAATTAAATGAAATAGCACCATCACTATCACCACATTACTCTTAGACTTCAAGTTAACCTAAATTCAAGTAAAAAATAATAAAAAAGAGTACCGCAACTAACCCTTGCATGACGAGCATTCTTTTAATTTTTCTTTTTGTTTAGTATATTTTTTTATCCATCAATCCAACAAGCAAGAAGTACAACAATCATTGGTGCAAAACAAATTTCTTATTCAAGTCTCAACATTCATTTGACGCTGACAAAATTGTGGAAAATATACAACCTGTTGGGCTTATTCGTGCACACAATTTGCTGTTATCCAAGGATATATTACTCTCTTGCACTTTGCTTTCCAATTGGGTAAATTCAAGATAGGAAAAATAAAAGAATACACAATCGATTGAAAATGAACAATGAAAAAATAATATAATGGCAAAGGAAGAAAAAAAAACGAAAAATTTCCAACGAAATGGGAATGAATGTTGGATTTTTATTATAAAAATAGAGCAGATAAAAAAAGCAATGCGTATGAGGAGAAAAAAATAGATAAACTATATTGATAAACTCACAAGTGGACGGTGCTTATTTCACTGATAATATTTAACCAATATTCGCTCGTTAATATAAAAACCACAATGTATAAAAATAAAATATAAAAAAAGCTAAAAACAGTTGTTTAAAACAAAATAACAATAATAAAAAGTAAATTTTTGTACTAACTAATGAAGTTTGAATAAAAAGTATTTTAAAAAGGGAAAAAAACATAAAAAAATAAATGGAAAAAGATAAAAATATATAAATAGGTCATTGTTTAAATACTTTTATTTAAAATAGTTTAACGTATATAGTGTGTATAATTTATTGTTCCTATATATCAGGAATAATTTGAGTCTACAGTAACACGGTTAAATGTGTACGAATTAGTCAACGATGCCAAGTAAAACTATTATTTTAAAAATATCTATTTCAAGATAAAAAATACTAACAAAATCATCCAAACATAATTCTGTGAAAAATAAAAATAGTACAAATATAAATAGAAGCTTGTTAAAGTTTAATACAGTTTTTTTTTTTTAATCTTTATAAAATAGAAAACGAATTTAATTTTGTAAAAATACAAAAGGTAAAAATGTATTTTTACAGACAAAGAAAAAATAAAGAGTTGAAAAAAAATGAGTGTATAATAAAAAAGAGCAAATTTTATGAGGCATTTTTATGGATATAGATATAGAAATTTTAACGTGTTTGCATTTTAGTGGAACGGTCATCGAAGAGTACTTATATAATTATGGTTTAAGCTGACCGTATAAGCTACGAATAAAATAGAAAGACGATAAATTGAGTAAACGAGTGGATAACGATTATGTGGAGTTGACGTTATATAAGTTTCGTGCATTCAAGTAGTTTATATATTATGTCTGTGTATTTAAGCGTTTGTTATGAATTATTTATACCAATAAATTTATCATAAATTATTTCAAAATTTTCAACTGGCAAGAAAATAAAAAAAATTCAATAGTTCACCACTTAAATTGTATGCAGAACTGTATAGGTCTCTTTATAATCTACAAGTTTTACATGATTGAAGTACCAGAATAGCTTGGTCTCAATTTTTAGGTCAAAAATTTCTACTGTATTGAGAGAACTCGATAAATGTCGAGCACATTTAAATTTCATACAAGTATTTTTGGAAAATATTATAGAAACTATTTTATCGAAACAGTTTTATAATTAAAATTCACAATAGTTTAACAGTTTTAGAAAAGTGCAACATTGCTCTGAAATGACTTGAGTTATTTTTTTTTTGACTGTTTTTAATTGGAACTTTGAAAAAAAAAATATAATAGACAATGAATAAGTCGCTTTTCGTTATTTTTTAATTGATATAGAATAATTAATAGTATAAAATTAAAATAGACGAATAAATATTATGAAAAATAATAGATAAATTATACGTAAAAATAAATAAAAGTTACGTAGACTGGGCCAGGTCAGTGTCCGGAACGTGAGTGTACGAGAATAGATTTACGACTTTCAGTGTGTTGTAAATTTTTTAACCCCATATATATGGATATATATAGAATTGCTAGTAATTTTCTTCTCCTACTTTTTCGTGAGATGTCTTTTTGGATATTACAATTTGATTGTTTTATGAAATCGGTTTTTTTTTTTTCATTCAAAATATAATCTTATTTGGCAAACTAAATAATGATAATAATCGTTTTGACTCGTTTTTTTATATTAATTGAATGCAATGTATTTATCCCATTGAAGAATTTTTATATTCGATATAAAAGTTTTGAAAAAAAAGGTTCAACACAAAAGAAATAAAATGAAATAAATAAAAAGATCAGAAAAAGATTTGCACAAAATTTTCATAGTACTGAGTTGCTTTGAATATCAAAGATAGAAAACCGATTTTCATTCATATTTTCATCAAAGTGAATGCGAGAAGATGAAAGTAAAAAAGTTGAAAAAAAATATATATATATAATATAAATAAGTAAATAAGAAGTGAATGAAGAATTTAAAAAAAAGGTTAAATATGTAATGAGGTAGTAGGTCGTTGCTAATTAGCCATGAAAAAAATTTATCAGTGTAAAAATGTCACTTAATAAATGAGAATATATTATCACTTTTAATAATATTCTGTATTAAAAAATGGAAATATAAAGATATACAAGGTGGAGTGTGAATATTATTCATAAAAAACTTGTGTAAATATTTAATTTTTTTGTGTTCTTATATAGTTGTGATCGTTACACTTCTAATGACGTCAAAATAAGTTGAAAAAGGCAATTTAATTTTATCCTAGTATTGATATTTACTAAAAACAATTGGATTTATTTTGTAATCCATATCTGTTACTGACCTCTTTCGCAGATTTTTTGTTATTCTGTTAATAAGTTTGCATTGAACCGTAAAGATTTGAAGCTTTTTTTTTTCAGGACTAAAGCACTCACAATTTTCTAATACCTCACATCGATCATAGATATTTGACATTCGTATTCGTTATACTTGAAAAATATCGTTTATACAAATTGATTGATGAGAAGTGAAGAAAAATAAAAACAATCTGAACAAATAAAATGATTGATTTATTTTCAGCAAAAACCAGTAAAATTTTTATGGAATTTTTATATGTTTAATGAACATTAATGAAGCATTGAATTTTAAAATAATAAATTCACTCGTTTTAATTAAAAAACAATTTAAATGAACACCTGTCAGTTATGAGAATTAAAAAATTTTATATATATATTTATAATGAATAAATTCTAGTAATTTGGATTTTTAAATTGGTACAAAATTTAGTCATAATACTCATGTATTAATTTATCAGTTTTAAATAGCAAAAAAATTGATTTGTATTCACTCATTTAGCGAGAAAAAAAATATATATGTAAACTGATAAAGTTTCACAAATAAATTTAATATTCTGCATGGATAAAAATGTTGGGTATTAAACTAATAAAAAATTAATTAAATATTTTAAAATACCACAGGGATATCAATGAAAAAATTGAACTCAAAAAGAAAAATTAAATACATTAAAATATACTTGCATACAGCAGATGCTTGTACATAAGTAATTTTAAGAGATTAAACAACAACAGCCCACTTTTCTTTATTGTTGCTATAAAAAATTTACTTAAAAGGGTTTAGGCATTTCAAAAATTTTAGGACATTCCTTAATCTTGGGCGATGCTATCTTGGAAATAAATATTTTTTCTATTATTATTATTATTATTATTTAATTTTGTAGTTGATATTTTTTAGAACCGTTCGATGATCAGGATCATCGACCTTTCTAATCCTACTTTATTCTGCCCCAATGCATAACGGTTCCTTGAAACCAAACGACATTTTTGATTTTTTCTTCTTCTATATTCTGGTTTTCAACAACTAAAAATAACCTGGCTGCAAGAGTGTAGATATTCCTCGAATAAAATACCAAAAAGAATGTAATAAAATTTATAGAGAAAAAAAAAATTATCACTCAATTCGTGATGGAAAAAAACTGTATGAATTTTTATATTTTTTTGATTGCCAAAAGCCAGAAAGATTGAGCAACTCAAAAAAAATAAAGTGATAAAAATATAATTAAAAAACAAAAAATATAAATAATAAACGTGAAATTCTCGATGAATGTAATATATTTTATTAGAAAAAAAAAAAAATAAATAATAAAAATTGAATTATTTGAGAAAGAATTATTGAAATGATTTGAAAAAAAATTCGCATGGGTTAAATATATATATATGTGCAAGCATAAACGTCATGAAATAAAAATGTATCTTTATGGTCGAGGACGTTTGTTTGAAAATTACGACTATTATAAATCTTTGAAGATATTGGCTGAATGTTGGACCCCCTTCTAGGACCATTCATGGTCATTCATATATGTTTATATAAATATGAGCAGACACTTTTTAAAAAAAAAATTAAAAATAAGCTTTTTTTTATTGAGAGTACATGGTACATTGAAAAGTAGAAGTAAAATTTAATGCAAATAAAAATAACCAACAATAAAACATTGATAAATAAATAAATAAACAATAAAAGTTTTTGTTTTTTTTTTTTTTTACTTTTTTAGTGATTGAAATAAACAGAACAATAATAGTTTGATAGAAATTCTTCCAACGAGAATTAGAGACTATTTTTTTATTCGGAGATTCTCTATTTTGTTAGTTTTTATTTTTCAGTCAAAAACAATATGCAAAGTAGTGAACCGTTTCTTTTATTCATTAGAAATTTTTTCTCTACCGAGGTTGGCACATATTCTAAACAGCGAAAAAAATATACACAAGTTAAATTGAATTTGTATTTCAAATATAAAACTCTTATGTAAATTTTCAACATTAATGTCAATCAAACTTCAATAATTATTTAAATCTTCAGTAAAATTTTATATATAATTAAAATTCAATATAAATTGAAATAATTATGAATTTTTGTTATTGTGATGTTAAATGTTTGAATTTTCAGGTTTGATTTCGAATCATTTCACCTGAATTCTGTCTATCACATCTGTCCCTTTGGCGCAGCGGATAGCGCGTTGGACTTCTAATTCAAAGGTCGTGGGTTCGATCCCCACAAGGGATGTTCTTTTTTTGCTGTTTTTTGTTTGAAGAGTTTTAGCAGAAAGCATGGTTGACTTAATCAATCCTGTTTAACATCTTCGCAACGAAATAAACATACAATTGAACTAGACAAAAATGACTAGAGATCAGGAAAGTCAACTACCTGTATTAGGAGGTCAGCCAAATTGGGACCAAAAACACTTCGAACACTTCGAACACTTTTCCATAGCACCAGGCTTTATGAACATGTCGTTTTAGCACTGTTGTCAATCCACCAACTAATTTAATAACATTATAATAAAAAAATGTTAATTAACAACAAGTGCAAACAATTATTAGTCGGGAAGACGTGGCCAGCGCCTCTATAGCTACATTCGAAAGCCTTATTTTACGACGTTTTTGGTCCCATTCCTGATGTACATCAGTTGACTCTCCTGATCTTCAGCCTTTTTGAACTAGAGAACTAGAGATCAGACATTGTTGGATACCTGGTGGTACATTTAAACAATTTCCTTCACGAAACTAAAAAAAAATGAACATCCCTTGTGGGGGTCGAACCCACGACCTTTGAATTAGAAGTCCAACGCGCTATCCACTGCGCCAAAGGGACAGGTGTTGGCATAAGCAATAGCAAAGCTTTACAGAATATTTACGAGAATAAATAGACTTTAGTATGAAGAAATAAAGAGATGAATACTTTTATCAAATAATAATAATCTTGTGAACACTATTGGCTTAAACACAGACTGCTGGGATTTGTTTCTCATTTTATCTACAAGAAGCTAAAGTGAACAGCACAAATCTCTGTATAGGAAGCTAATTAATTTTCCGAATGAGTATTTATCTAAAATTTGGCCTAAGGGCTAAAATGTGATCACAGATTTCTCATGTTCTCTGCAGTTTTCTCTCTCAAATTTTCTATCCCGTATTCATTATTCTATAATTTAGTCTTCTTCCTGAATATATAAACGTATATTGCACACATTTACAGCCAAACATACTTTGTATAAATATATGTATAACCAATCACTTAATTGGAAAGCAAATACAGTGAAAGAGACAAATTTAGTTTCCGATAGTTTTTTTATCATTCATAAACGTAACAAAGCAAATGCAAAATAACACAAGATATTTTCAAAGTTCGGACCGATAATTCGTCGTTTAAAATTGGATAGACACGGCGAAAATTAATCGAAAGGACAAATCGTCGAAATTTCAGTTTACTATCAATCTATTCTTGCTTTGTGTATATTGTCCATCAATGAAAAGTAAAAAAGAAAAAAAATAAACAACTACATTTTCAATTAAAAATGATAAAAATTGAAAGGTAAAATGAATGAGAAAAAATAAATTAAAAAAAATTAATTGCTATCGGAGAGAATAATAAGTATAAAAAAAAATTGAATAAACATAATTGTATTTTGAACAATAAATTGGTAATAATTTTTAATTAAAAAAAAACTATTTTAAAAATAAATATTAAATTAAAAATTGATGTGTATTTAAGTTGAGTTTTAAATTATAAATTGTACAACACCTGTTGTCAGTAATATGAATTATCATTTGACACAAATCCGAGGATCATGTATGCATACGAGAAATTTATAATACTCTTTAAGGGCTTATCCTTCTAACATTTATTCTGCAGGATATAGCTATATGTGAGTCGTTGTATGTACATTTTTAGAGTATGCGCAGTTTAATTTTATAATAGACGACAGGTGTGAGAATTGAAACGTAAGCTTCTAATATGTCGTACATGGTATACCAGATCTTGCATCATCATTAAGTGTTAATGCTTCACCATGATTCCAAGTTATTACTTGACAATAGCTTTAAATTTATCCGATAAAAGTTCAATTCATTACAACTACTTGTCTAATTTTCATATGACCCAATATAAACACACCAAAATATAATCATCAAACAGAGAAAAAAATCAGTTTTTATTATAAACATTATAAAAAAAATATTTTTATCTGTATTATTTCACTGTTTTTTGGTCTGTTGATTTTTATAAAGCCACCAACAAAGCTTTCAGTGTACGTTTTGATCATTTCAAACACTCTCGATATGCTCGTTAAAATGTTAACTCGTGTGTGATGTTGGAAACGAGAAAAATATATATAAGTTAAATATACAATGCATTAAGCCAACGAAATTACAATGCTATAAACGAAAATATAATTATCGTTCTGGAGCAAGATAATAAAGTGAGAAAAAAAATGTAACAAAAGAATTTTTACTTTTTATTTCATTTGGATAATAAATTACTCATAATGTGTAACGATGAAGAATAAATTTAAAAAATGTAAAAATAATTTTTTTATCTTTGTCATTATGTTTTTTTCGATGTTTTTTTTTCCGTCTGGATAATTAATTATTCTTTTTTTTTTTTCTGTTAGTGAATTGTTTGTTTGGGACAATTTAAAAAAATTCTAGGATTGTACTTAATTATAATGTAATTTTTCCAAGCAATTTATCGCATGGTCTACAGTTCAGAGTTATATATAACCCGTCATTTTCTCTCTGACAAAGTTTTATGAAGCACGAATTTATCGTAATTATATTAAGCACGTACTGTCCAAGATAACGGTCTTTCAACTTTTCATGAAAAATTGAAATGGAATGAAAAAGGTGTCTTTATTTTCAACAGATTTGATAAAATCTTTAAAAAATCAAATAAGTAAACCTCAACTAATCAAACTAACACTTGCGTAGTGTTCAATTTATTGTTTTACTTTGTTAAAATATCAGGCCAATAAAAATAATAAATTCAATTTGGTATAGTATTTTTGATTGAAAAATTTTATTTAAAAAACCCATTATTTGATAAAACATTTCTTTATTTTATTTTATTTCTTAATTTTTAGTTTGTTATCTCATTTTTAACGTAAAATCCCCGTTTCAATTATTTCATCATTGCCCAAAAAAAATTGTTAAAAAATTTATCGACGAAGATTATAAAAAAGAACGAGTAAAGAAATAAAATTAATTTGTGGTGTTGCTTGTCAACATGACAGATTAAATTGTATAAATACAGACAGCTAAATAATAACGTCTTTTTAAATGAAAAAAAAAATATATTTGAGATTAGATTTGAGTATCGATTGAATCAAGTTTAGTCTTATCTGTACTCAGTAAATTTTTTTTGCAAGATAGAGTCACGATAATTCAATTCATACTTATATAATCAAAAAAAAAAAAAAAAAAAAACTCAGTATTTATATATTTCATCCAAGCAAATTATTAAAATTAAAAGTAATTGGTTTCCTTTTTTATTTATAAATACATTGAAAACAAAAATAAAAAATGTATTTTCAATGGACTATTCATCAGCAGTATCATAATATTTTTAACATTATATAAATAAATAAATAAAAAAAGAGTTGTAATTATAAACATGACGTATGTACTATCGTGCTTATAAAATTTAAGAGTCAATCATTAATCCACCTTACTCAATAGCCTTGACAATAATTACACAATTTACGTAATAAAACTTGAATATAATTTAATCAGGGACATGTTTATGTATTAGTATGCTCACGTCTATAATTGTCGTATTTTTTTTTGTTTAATTAAACACAATTGTTCAAACAAATAATCATATTTTAATCGAAAGATACATCGAGTGGGATAATCAAGTTCTGAATTGAATAAAAAACACGAGAAAAAAGTGCTGATAATTTTTAAAAATAATATATTGATTGAAAAATTATATATTTATGAAATATTGTAACGAAATTTTTATTGTAATTTTGAATTTTCCCATAATTCAAGTCATTAAATATTTATCCAAATAAATAATTTTCTTTATTCATTGGAATATTCGAAAATACATTGTGGAAAAAAACAATAATCCCATCACATGAGATCGTTCGCACATCAATTGTCAATATTAATATAAAAAAAAAAAAATTGATGAATATGTTGGGTAGTAAATGAGGATGATTTTTCACATGACGTGATGAATTTATCATCCCTACAAAATATATATTTTTTATCTTTATATAATACATAAAAAAAAAGCTCAAATACATCAAGCAATTTTTTAAGTTATGGAGCATTATATTTATTATATAAAAATAAAAATTTTTAGTGTAAAAAAATAATTTACAGAGTTTATTTAACACTCGAAAAGCAACTTGTTAATAATAATTATTTATTTTGCAACAATTGATATAAAAATCTAACTACAATGTCATTAAATCTGTCGTCCATTTGAGAGAAGCTATGTTTATTTTTATTTATTATATCAGAAGAAAAAAAATGTCTTTTCAACATGCAAAATGTGTTCGTCATTCAACATACATGAAATAAAAAATAGTAAAAAAATAACCCCTATAGTCACGGTTGTTTTCACGCGGAAACTTCAATTTGACCTTTTTTTTTTTGTACTTGCACAGAGAGGCAGTGTTTGAACTGCTGCGAGGCATTTACTTGCCCCTGAGTATATTTACAAAAGAAAAGCCTGTCCATATACACACGAATATTTATATCATCACTTTATGTATCTATTTGTATTTAATACTGTAGATAATAAAAAAATAGACAAATAAAAAAACTCCTAAATCAGCATACAAAATAACACTAACAATTTTTAATTATATTTTTTTATATTTATATAAACAAAAATGTGTTTATAAATCACAAATTAACCACCTAAACTTTCAACCAAAAAAAATATTTTAAACTTAATTTTTTAAAAGTTGTTTATACAGTAATAAAAAAAATGAATTAAATTGGATGAGTCTAAAAAGATGAAAAAAAATAAATTATAAAAACTCGTGTCGACAATTTTTTTTTTTATTATTTTTCTTCTTCTTTATATAATAACAGAAAAAAAATAGAAAAAAAATTGATTTACTATCATGAAAGTTTTTAGAAAAACTTGGAATATATGAAATTGTTAGAGAAATTTTTTTTTCTATTTTTCGACTTCATATTGTGTATATATAGTTAAATAAAATGAGGTCATGATGGCAAAATGCTTGATCTCTAAATCCGCAATGGTGGAGATTCTACTGTATAAAAGCTCAGAGGAAAATGTTAAAAGGTATCATGAAACAACGACGACAACGACCACTACCAAAGACAGAAGACCATGTGGATTTTGTACAATGTATGTTAGTAAATAGTGACTGCAATGTGTATGTAGTAAGAAAAGACCAAACATTTTCAAATTACCCAAACGGCACGTCTCCCTGTCAGAGATAAGATATATAAATATATAAATATATATAGTGGTATATTTACCAGAGGTCGACCACGTTGGTTGGCCGACTGGCAATAAACTCACTTCTATAATCTTCATGTGGTAACAATAAACTTTGTGGTAATACACACAAGAAAAATGTTACAATATCAAACATAACATGATATTAAAATTGGATATAGCGATATATATACCAAAAAATCAATAATCAAATGTAAAATTATATAATAATTTATTTGGGTAAAAGAAAAATGCATTTTTTCTTTTGAAATTTTGTAATAGTTTATATTGAAAAAATAAAAAAATTATATACATTAAGAAACATGTGAAATCGAGTTGAAAATGTCCCACGAAAAAATCAGATTACGGTTGAAAATTGCATGATGCACTTTGACCGAGTGTCCGGATATTATCTGGAAGTATCGAAGAGGTCACTGACCTGTAGAGGATAATACGATCGACATGATAAATCATCGTGCCAAAGGGCCAAAGTTTTACCCCTCAGCAGGTCTCGCAATAATAAAATAAAAAACAACGAGATCTTCTTACAACACATTATTATTTTTTATTTCTACAATTTTTGGTTATTTTTTTTTTTTTTTTATGATAGACTGTGTTTTTATCTATCGTGTCTATTTTGGTTTAGTTGTTACTGTTGGATATTTTTTTATTTCCCTGACATTTTGAGTGGAAGTGAAAAGCAAACGTCAGAGAGCACTCAACAGTTGAGAAGTCGTCACATAATCCGATCACAAAGAAATGGAAAAGATTTTGTACTGTCAAATGCATTATTTTATTTTTTTATTTTCAATTGAGTGTAGAAGAAATAAACAAAATAAAATGTAACATTTAAAAAATAAATAATTGGAAAATATCATGTGATAAAATTAAAAATATTTCAAAATTTTACCTATCAAATGTAGTGAAAAAAATATATGAAAAAAAAAAGGGGTTTTATTTTGTAAAATGATAAAAAATTTGTTCGTTCATTCAAATAAAAAATATCTTTGAAATATGATTTTTGAGATTTTAATAAAAATAAAAATAAATTGCTTTTTTACATTTTGATATTGATATTGAATGAAAAATATTTATTGTATTGTATGCATGAGTGCAACAAAGCTAGTTTATTTATGGGCATCGAAGGTTCATACCACCCATGCATAAAGACTGGATGGCCATGGCATAACTACTCTCGTTGGGATTTTCAACGGAACTTGGTGGTTTATTCTATCGACAAAGTGGCCGTGTCGCCGTTAGAATACCAACGTTCATGTGGTTTCCGTGACTCGTCGAGCAAATACACTCGTTTTCTAATAGAATATGAATAAATATGAATAGAAAAAAAAGAAAATACGGAGCAAACATTTACAAACAACGGAGAGAGAGAAAAAAAAAATCGGAACCCGGAAAAAACAGGTAGCGAATTTTGTTGTTTAAATTTTATTATTCGACATCCGACAATGCAAATTTTTTGATAACAAAAAAAATAGAAATAATTCTTTTTTTATTAATTAGAATAAGCCATTGTTTGAAAAATAATATTTTTTTATGGAACATGGAATTTATAGAATAAATTTGTATCGAGAGGCTGTTCACCTGGTGAGTCAGACTCAAAAAATATTTTACAGTAAAGAATTTTCTTGATAATTAATTTCGGAAAATAGCGACAAATAATCATTTAATTATTATAAAATAATAATTCATTGTACTGAATAAATAACTACTTTGTTTGAATTTATTTAAAATAAATTTTTATCATACAATGTTGGTCTGAACAACGTTGACAGTTGAAAAGTTTTTCAATGCATTCACTTGCAAAAAACCCACGTGCATAATGCAAACTACTTGGGCACGATACAGTGGCAACAATAATGGAAAAAAAAAATAACACGAGAATGGTAAAGGAAAAAGTGATGATAGCTGTTATATAAAAAAGGCAATGAAGTATCTTGTTTTGTACCAAAATTGTTATACCTTGAATTTTTTAAGTAGAAAAATATGAGCATAGCGTGTTTTGAAATACTTATCGCTGCTTTTTTCAACTTCCGGTATTTCTATTTTTTTAGTTTTTTTACCTTTTCAAAGCTCCTTATTTATTTAAGAAAACAAAAAAATTTTTTATCAAAAAGACACACAAGTGAATTGTGATAAAAAATTTTTAACATCTACCCTTTAAACCTCAAAATTTTCTCATTTCCTGTCATCATTTTACCTGAAAAATTTATTTTGTTTTCAACCCTAACAGTTGTTAAAATAACGTATTTATTTTTTTTTCCAATTTACGTTTTAATTTAAAGGAAAATATACAAGAAAATAATTGTATTATTTGATTATTTCATCTTGTTAAAAATAAATATCGATTTGAATTCATTTCCATGTATATTTTTGATTCGAGTCGTTTCAATTTGTTATTTACGAGAATAAATAAATATTTTAAATAAACATGAATTAAAAAAAAAAAAAAAACCGGTCCACAGTGTTCACAAAGATTAATGACTTTTTTTAATGTTTTTTTTTCTGGTTTTTCATTAAAATAAAAAAGATATGTAAACAAAAAATCTACGTAAATGTTATGACAGTGAAAATTGGCTTTTAATAATATTATTTTTCCAACAGTCATAACAGTATTTGATTATGAAATAAAAATCAATAGTACTACTAAAAAAAAATGAATAATCATTGTGACTGAATCAAATTCAAATTATCAACCATCAACAATATAAATTTTATTATACGGTCATTAAAACGATTAATTGAATTTGTTGCAATAAAATTGTAAAAATTTGTTTACCCAATTTTGATTGAATTCAAAAATACATGTATCCATAAAAAAAACTTCCATTGTGATAAAAAAATTAATTGATATCATATTTTCATGTCAATATCAACAATAGATAATTGAATGGAGTAAAAAAAAAAAATAATAATTCATAATTAACGATAGAATAATGAATTTAAAAAAAAAACATAAATGAAATGTTTTTAAAAATTTTTGACAGCTCTCATTGGTACATTTGATCATTAAAAAAAAAAAAAAACGATAAAAGATGTGTATATATTTTTTAATAGATAAATAAATGTAAAATATATTTCATACCTGTATTAAATTCAGCAAAATTTGTCAAACGATAAAGTGTTTTTTTTTTTTTTTTTTTAATTCACTATCACAAGGATCGTATTAAATTCACTATCACGTTCAAGTTGTTCACATAAAAAAAATTATTGACACTCAATTTAAAAAATAAAATAAAAATCACAATGCACTTGAAAATATTGATATCAAATTATTAATTAATAATAATAAATTAAAAAAATATATTTAACATTTAAAACACGATTATTATTATTTCACTTTCACAAATTTTTAAAATAATTATATATTTTTTGTATGCACTTTTTTTTTGTCGTAAATTAGAGTATTATTTTTTAAAATTTTTTGATTATATCGTGTCAGGTGGTTTTTTTTTTATTATATATGTATTTTTTATGCCAAAGTTTTACCACTTGAGAAACACCACGACAATTTACGAGCATCCGGTGTATAAATGAATATAAGGATGTTTTTTTCTTTCCAGGAATTATTTTTCCTTTCTGACAAAACAGATTGTTTCCTTTCTCTCTCAGCTTCTTTGTTAACTTTTTTTATTTTCTATTTTTCTTTCTAGCGCCTTAACGAGCAAGGAAATCTCTAGTGAAAACAGAAAATCTTCTCAAAAGGTCAAGGACTTTACGTAAAACTTTTAAATCAATAATATTTAATAAACTTTTTATGTTTATTGTAAATAAAAAAATTTATATTCAATTCACAAGTTACTATTACGTGCACAGTACATGAAAATAATAAAATATATGATAAGCTCTATTTCAAAACTCAAATTCTCTATTTACTCCAAAAAACAAATTAAAAAATTCCAACTCAATTTTACGATTCCCCACGAAATTATATTTTTTAATAAAAAACTTATCAATTTTTTTCACTTTGAATTAACGTTTTATTATTATTTACAGTTATAAATACAGTTAAAAATTAAAAACTGTTAGCAACCAACAGCATAACCGTGTGTCAAAAATAATTCAAAAAAACTGTTGATATCATTGTGATAAATATAGCTTAGATATGACTCATTGTACTTTTTAAAATTTTAAGCCACGTATATTTTATAATTATTATTGATAAGTAAAAAAGAAAAAAAAAGGATACTTTTTAATAATAAAAATTAACACACGTGTCAACGGACTGAGCCTGACTGAATCGTCCGACTTTAATGTCGGTAAACGCACACGGTTCATCTCCCACTTGGGCATTCATATCCCTACTACGGTGCCACTTCTATTCCACGCTGGCACACCGTGTGGCAAACGGAAAGAAATGCACTGTGCACTGCTATGCACTCCAAATGCATCCGAGTCATGCGCGACTTACTCCTTTCAATGGTCAAATTATTATAGCTAAATTATTTATCATTTCATATTTCGTAGATTTTTGTGAAAATTTTAAACATTTTCTTTTTTACAGGTGTTATAAAAGTCTTGGAGTCTTGAAAAATAAAATATTTATATTTGACACTCATTGAGAGCTGAGTGGCGCTAGAAAAGAGTCAAAATATGGTATATTGAGGACATCAGACGATTAGTTTTTTATATCCCACCATAGACTTCATTGAAGGCCGTTTCAAGGTCTACAACTTTTATCAGCTGGTTCTCTCGACATTATAACGTTGCCTACTAATATTTTTATTTGTATTTAACTTCGTTTTTTTTCTAACAATTTAAGAACCATTGTAGAGATTAAATAATAATTTTTAAAAGGCTCTGTAACTTTAACTAATTTTTAATATTAAATTTTTTTTATTATTAATTAATAACTTTAAAATTTATGAGATAATTAATAGAGAGATAAAAAGAAGAAAAAATATAGGACTCTTGATATAATTTAATTATTAATAAATGAAAATTTCCAATAATAATACAACCGCGTAATATAATCATGAAAATTTTCCGCAAAAGAAAAAAAAAAAAAACGTAAAAGCACTGCAGTTGCAACTACTTTATGTACGTAAAATAATTTAAAAGGTCATTTGCAAGTTGTCAAGCTAATTTTGACTCAGTTTAAACGAAAAAAAAAAAAAGATATGTAATAAAGTAATGCAAATGTAAATACTGAATATACAAATACAATAAATCAAACATGAAAAGCATCAATTTAAAAACAAAATTTTAAAATAAAATAAAAAAGCCAATGAGAGTACACTCAACATACCACTGTTTATACACGTCAATTTACCTCGAAATATCGTTGAACTCAAACGCGTGTAGCTTTTAAATATACATGTATGTACGACCTTTGTAAATATATATATACAAAATACAAAATTTTGATTTGACTGAAATCTAGTTAACTGCTGCAATTTCTATATTCATCTCTGAGTCTTGATGTGTACGTCTCTCGGCTTAAAAACTTTGATCTAATAACAATTTGCACGCGATCACGATTATATCTTCATCCTGCCTTCGTCATGTGTATATAAATAAATTAACGTGTTTTATACGTGAATATGTATCTATGTTTATGTTCATGCATTGTAAGGATCAGTTTTAAATGGCCGACGGGTGCAGTTTGGATGCATCCAACATAAAAAGTTTTTTTTACATAGTAAAATCTCTTTAGCTTCTTCAACGCCTCGATTAAAACACCACGGTCTTTTTCAAAGTTAATATATATAAAACTTGAGTGTTCATTTGTATATAAATTTACGTTTATATATGAAAGCATAGAGATGTGATATCATGAAGCATTCTTGGTGCAGTCGCCGAGTGCCGCAAGCAAATTTTTTGGTATAAAGAATTAACTACATCCGGAGGAATAAACTACACTAAATGCCGCCAGCTTGGATTCTAATAATTCATATTTTAAAATATACATAAAGTGCTAAATATGTACGAGTATAATATACTGACACTTTTTGGTCAAATTAGTTTTTTAATTTAGATAATACATTTTTTTAATTTTCCATTATGACTGTCTGCAGTCAATAGGATTATGGGTTTATCAAAATTTAAGCAGTGTTACATTGGTTATTTGCATAATAAATTTTTGTAAATTATTTATCGTGATGAAATCATTATCAACGTAATAATAAATTGATATTATATTCTAATGGAATTTTCTTTGTAAATAGTTACTGTAAAAAATATATATAAATTTTCTTTTGATTTTTAATATATTTTTTTTCTTTTTAGTTTTGACTTTTGAGATTTGAAACTGAGTGGCGTATTTTTTATTTGTGTATATCGTCAAGTGCATATGCAATAGTGAAAATAGAATGATGGAAAACACGAGAAAATGTATATTTTTTCTTATATACGAAAGGGTCTTTGTGAGTATTATTATTTGAGCATGTTTATGTCTTAGAAACACCTCTAGGCAGTTGACAAAAAAAAAGTAAAAATAACAAATAAAATTTTTATGAAAAAAATTAAATATAATATACTTTTGTATAATAATATATTCTATCTGTATACATGTCATTTAATATTCACTGGATGATGTACTTTTCCTACTCTATTTTTAACGAATTTTTTATTGCATAAAAATCCTATGAATTTTTCTATTTTTACTTGATCAGGTGTTATTCTTTTTTCTTGTCTACAATCTTCATTCATGTTTTTATATCGCAATTTTATTTAATAATTTAATTTTTAGATTGTTGTTTTATTTCTTTTTATTTTCTTTTATTTAAATATTGTTCAAAAAGTTTTTTTATTGAAGAAACTAAACCGACAATACAATGAGACAATGTCAACAAGTTGTATGTAAAGCAAAGAATTATATTTGCATTGTACAACGCTGTAAATATATAAAGTTTGTAATTTTAGGATGAAACTGGACAATGAGTTTTAGATTATTTCAAATACACATTGACAGTTTTGATTTCAAATGTAACAGCAATTTGTACAAGGACTTTCTCAACTCGTTATATACACAATCAAAAATTTCAAAATAACAAAAATCAACAAAAACAAACATAGAATAGCTTTCAGGATCATTTGAATATTATTCATGATTTTCTATTGCCTCATAAGAATATTCAAAACATACATACACTATTCTTTGTAAGTACAATTGCCATAATTTTTTTTTTTACTTTTGGTTTAACGAAAATAAAAACCCCCAGTAAAAGTAAGTTTCATACAATGAATATATGAAGAAAGAATATATCCAGCTATTCAAAATATCAAGAGAGCAATAATATTTTTGAGTATATATATTTTATTGTTACATAAAAAAATATTATCTTGCACGTTTTACTTCTTGATTCATATAAAAAACTAATTTTCCACGAGCATCTTAATGGTATGTCTACAGAAAAATTAAAAAAAATATAACCAAGATCATTTTGAACGACATTTAGGCTGGCATTTAACACGACACATTTTTGTGTTACAATTACATTAAAAATTTTTTAATTTATTTAATTTTTTTGAAATGAAAATAAAGCGTTAAAAAAATTCAAGTAAAATTTTCTCTTTGCAAGCCTTCAACTATGTGTAAGCACAGTTTCACGTTTCTCATTAAGATTAGAAATAAAAAAATATTTAAAAAAACTCACAAGGGTTTGGAACAATGCTGAAGCAAACATTCATGATAGAATATAGAAGAGAGAGGATGTTTGCAGTAAAAAATAAAAAAAAAATAATAAATGAACTTGTCGGATATGTGGAGGATACGTAGGATAGAGTTGAAGCCAAAAAATAAAAAAAACTAACTTGACATTGTGTGTGACGTCAAATGAAAATGTAGGGATTTTCATGTGAGCTATTATTCGAGATGACTTTTATTCGTTTGGGTAATTTAGATGGTGACAGTGTGAATAGTGAATTTTAAACTTCCTATATACTGTCACACACTGTCATTCAAATTTATTTATAATTTTTTTTTAATTTAATAAATATTCATGAAAAAGATTTTTATAAAATTCAGGCTGCTGATTGTGATATGAAATTTTTGTGATATTAATATCTTAAATTTCAGACTGATGATGCAATTTAAAAATAATTCTAAATTATTTATCTCGAGTATAATATATCTACGATCATTTTGTCAAACTTATATAATATTACCTCATTAAAAAACTTACATATTAATTGTAAACTTGTAATTATAATGCTCATTCGGTTAGACGATTATCCATAATTATTTTTATATTAGATTTCATTAAAATGGTAATTTAATATTCTGACTAATTAAACTAATGATCAACAGTCAAATCTACCCACTTAACGTAATAAATTATTGAATAAAAAAATCATATATTTGTTAACAGAGATGATTAGTTTAAAGAAGATAATAATATAATAAATTTTGCATAAACGACAAAGTCATTAGTAATAATCAGACGATAGTCTTGTTGCTATCAAAAAATTATCATAAAAGTAAGTTATCATATTGACAGACTAAATGGATAACAATCATTCTTATTTTATTCACTTTAATGTCCGTTTGTTGAGAAGACAGAGAGTCTTGTTTTCACAATATCTTTCAGCGAATGAGGAATGTCTTCGTTACGTCCCTCGTGTGTTTCTTCTTATCCCGATGGATCATCTCTCATTCACCTCAGTACATACATGTATGTATCCTGCCAGAGGAAATAAATATAGCCCAAGAGCTTTCAAGAGCCTGGCAAAAATAAAAAAATTAAAAAAAAAAATACCATGGTTGTAAAAATATGTTGGTAATTTATCCCAATGACGTTAAATCTCATGAGAATTTGTAGAATTAATATTTTCTTTCTTTCTAACAGAATTAATTTTCAATAAATAATTAAATTAATATTAATTAATAGTTAATGAGATTTTAATTTATATTGATTTACACGTAGTGGCATAGAGTTGAATAGGTCGTTGACTGTTAATCCTGTATTACTCTAAAGGTCCTACACCTGTTTCACTCTAGTAGTGTCTGTCAGAAGGTCCTTGGTGTGTTATACTAGACTCGTTGAAAGGGTTTATACAGTAAATATATATATATATAGCCTATGTATACAAGACATGGTTGCAAAATCACACCTCCATGTTGGGCACCACTTGTTGCTGTATACTCAAGTTTTGCTTTTTGCTATTTTCATCTTCCAACTCTTCAAATTTACTACATGTCTTTATTTCAAATGTCTCCGAAAGCATATACACTATTGTTTTTATCTGTTTCGTTATTTCATTGTCTTATTTAACAGAAAAAATTTATAAAATAATACAAAATTAATTGACATGTTTTTGATAAATAATCATCTTGATTATAATTGATTTAAACTTCATCTATTTCAACAAAATTAAACATTGATTTCTGAATAATTTTAAAATATTTAGAAATAAATTTATTAAATATTTTGTTTAAGATTATATACTGACGTTAATTATTTATTTAATTGCATGTTTGTTATACTGAAAATTTACTAGCTGGAATTTATTCAAGTGTAGTATATATAATTCTGAGGAATGAAGAGGCAGCAAATAAATGAGGTAAAATTTTCAATGTTCCCTACATTTGTCGAAGCGTTAAGTTATTCCCTTGTGACAGATATCTAATGAGGTACATATATATAAATTTATCAACTACTACCAACAGCTAGACCACGAATTGCTTGATCAATGGTAAAGCAATTCACCTGGTAGTTGGTTTACGCGACATGAATTAATTTGATTTTGAGGTTGTCGTGTTGATGATGCTAGATGCAATTTTAACTTTTTAATTTATAGCACTTGATTCTAAACTTTTTTTCCAATTTTTTTTTTTTTAAATCATTTTATATACATACAAAACCATTAAAAGTTTAAGTGTAATCTCACGTACCAACCATTTAAATAAACGGAAATATTAAAAAAAAATATAATTATTTTATTTTTTATATATTTATCAAGTACAATTATTTATTTAATTGAAGCAGTAATTATATTTAATGAATTTTTATATTTATTCTCAAATGATTATTGCCAAAAAAAAAAATTATAAATATATATTTCAAGTAATTTTAAGATATTATTTTGTTACTTTACGTTATGCATGTATATAAATAGAATATAGGGTTAAAAAACTTTATTCTATTTTGATTTTATTGACGATATTAAAAGTTAAAAAAAAAATAAAATATTACGTCATTAACCAAGTGTATGTATAAAAATGTTTTTAATTAAATAATACCCAATTCCTTGGATAAATATACACATAAAAAATATGTATATTCTCATCCAATAAAATTGTAATTGTGATGTAATTTAAGTCAGTGAAACGAATTACGCAGAAAGTCAGGACAATGCTTTTGGCACATTGCCGAAATTTTACATGTATATTCACGCAAAACAAACTAGTGGTATGTCGGTACATGTATATGTCTTTTTTACTATATATTTATACTTTTTTTTATTTTATTTTTTTTTTATATTACTTCTCTTTCTCTCGCAATGTTCATGTTATACTCTCGTGCCAAAATAAAACGCCCTGCCGTGTGTCTCGACACGAATTAATTGCCTATAAAGCGAGACTGCTATTTTTTATGGGCGGCAACGTCCAATTACGGTGGCTCGTTTTTCGCGATTTCATTTTGTCATACACCCTTTACCCTTTTTAGCCTACTGTAATGTCTCGATGTCGCTAACCAATTTACCCTTCACAAAATGCAAGTAGCCTTAAAAAAATCTGAAGAGAATGAAACTGTTTTTCAGTGTGAATTCATAGCACACTCAATTTTTCTATTAATAAAATCACCGACGAAAATAAATTGAAAATAAAATTATACTACATCATCGAAAATGCGTTCAACAAAAAAAAAGCTTATTTATATGTTACATTTTTTATACACGAAAAAACATAGTCATTTGTTCAGATAACATTTATACATCAATCTCTTTGTAATATATTTTTTTTTTTTTTCAATTTAACGATTTTCATGTTGGTAATTCACTGTATTATTCAATATTTAAATTTTCACACTCATATATCGCTTTGAATATTTTTATAATAAATATATAGCGTAAATTTTTTTATCTATATGTATTTTAGAAAATAGAAAAAAAAGTTTTTGAAAAAATACAGGAATATTGGTGACCCAAAAGAAATAATTTATGGAATTGATGATGAGATTTCCGAGTGCTTCACCAGTGTGGATATACATACACATAGTAGATAATAAAATATAAATATAAAAAAAAAAACATAAAAATGCAAAAATATAAAATTGAATAAAAGAGCTCTATAAAGTGAAGAAGAAACGACAAATTGCGATTTGCTGTGCTAAAAAATTTATGTACTTAAAAGCGCTAAATTTTTTCTTTTTTTTAAAATACAAATATATATGTCATACAATTTTACATGTTTCATGTTATACCGAAAAATATTAAAGAGGAAAAAAATAATTCATTTAAAATAATTGTTTTTTTATATTTTACTGATGCTTTTACTCTGACAGAAAATAATAATGATCATTAAAATCAAATTTTACAGACTCATTTGTATTTTAAAAATTATTATTTTCTATAATTTTTATTATTATGAAATTGTTGTTATTTTTCGGGGTCAATTATTATATTATTCCTGCATTTTTTCATTTTTTAAAATAAAAAAAAAAAACCTCGAAAGTGTCTATTTGTTTTGTCATCCGACCCTTGTACAATTTTTTTTTTTCTTATTTTTATTCTATTGTCATTTTTCTGTTGTCTCATTACTTCTGTTATTTGGTTATTTATTTATTCTATTTTTCTATTTGTCAAGATGCATCATGAGGTCGAGATACACCGCAACTTTGGAATCAAAATAAGACTATTTGGTCTTGGCAGACAGATGAGTGAACATAAAACTAGATTTGGGTGTAGATAAAAATAAAATGGAAAAATTGGACGAATAAAAATGGCCAACAACTTCAGTGAAGTCTTACATGTGCTTACATATAATCAAACGAATAGAATCACTTCAAAATCCTGAATCTTCACAAGTACATATATATGTATGAGAAAATCTAGAAAGAAAATATTCCTTTGTAACCACAAATCTCATATTGCATAGAGAAAAAGTTTGTTATTGGTTGAAGCAGCTGGTTTTTTACGATATGTTTTTTTTTTATTTGCTTGTCATTTTAAACTTCCCCAGCATACTTCAAATTTCTATGATGCAAACCGATGCTGATGATGAATATTTATGAACATTACTCACGATCAATATCGTTAATATACCGATTTTTTTTTCAACTTCGAAATAGAAGAGTCACTTGAATTTCAAAACAAGTGCACGTTTTTGCAGACTTAGCTGGCTTGGAAATTAAATTCTTCTATACATTTAAACGTCAACGGTCAAGTCAAAATGATTATCGAATTTTGATTCATGTAAGAGGATTTGACTTGACGTAAATCAAAGCTGGTATTAATTTAACTTCTATATAAAAATACTATATTTATATACTTGTATAATTTTACTGTTATAGTAAAAAAAAAACATTAAATTTTGATGGTTTATGTCAGATTTAATATTCGCTTCAATTTTTTTCATAATATATAAATCCAGCACTCTCAAATCGTAAATTTTTATACAAAAAATTATTCCAATTGTATATTTTTTTTTTGCATATCGATATCTCATATCAATTGTGGAAGAAATTATATTTTCATCGAATTAATTCATCAGCTCATATGTAGTATTTTTACCGATTTATCAATGTCAAGGTTGACTCTAATCCCCCGAGTGAAAAAATATTGCGAAACGTATAACTTACATTGTAAATCTCGTAATAATACATCACTTAAAAATATCTCGAACAATGAGAAAGCATTTAGGTTTTTTTTTTTAAATAAAAACGAAAAAAAAAAAGTATAATAAAATTAAAAAGAATTTAACGTTAATTTACGCTATAATTTATAATAGTTTCATTGAGAAATTTAAAATTTAAATTTCAAAACAAGTCGAGTGATAAAAAAAGAAAAAAATCTCATAAACCGTTTGAGTGTGAAAGCATTTTTCGAGATGAATCAAGTCGAGCTTTTATGATGGATGATGTATGCGAGATACTTATTGATTTTTTATAATCATTATTATTATCATCATCATCATTATTATTATTATTATCATCTTCTTTTACAGCTCATTGAAAATAATGCATGATAAAAGTCTAGATGCAATATCGCATACTTGGCAAGTTGGCGTGTCAAAGGGTTCATCGGATGTATTGTCCTCTGGCACGATCCAATTGTGTGTTGGTATGTACACTTCTCTCTCATCTTTTCTATACTATTTCTCTATACTATTCTGTATTTTATACTAAAGAAAAACTCTCAGCATGCTGCTATGCATACTGCACATACATATTTCGGCTGACAACAACAAACTCTTGAGAAATTTATTCATACATGATAAATAATATTTCTATGAAATTTGAAATAAAATACTTTCGATTTTATTTTGTTTATATTTACATCATTTTGTTATTGTACATTTATAGGTAAGTTTCTATTGGTCGTGTATTTTATTCTATCAACTGTTATTATTTTTTTTTTTTTTTTTTTATTAATTATTTATTTTTTTTTTTTTTTTTTTTTTTTTCGTCAATTAAAATTACTCGTGTATTTGCGTTTCAAATGCATGGATTATTTGGCAAAATATTAAATCTTTGTTCAACTGATTTTATTGCCTATGGGCATATTATAAATACATTTATTTGATATTCTAAAATTCAACTGTAATTTAGACATTTAACTTTATTTTGTATGGAGAAATTATACCGAACAATATGTATTTAAATTAAACATAGTTCAATTGAAAATATAATTAATACAAAATACTTGATAAACATAACTTTGTATTGTTTATTTAAACAATAATAAATTTGTTTAAACAAAATAATGATTTTTTAAATATCTTAAAAAGTTTATTAATCACAGCAACAGTTATTTTATTCGTAAATCAAAACTTTATTGTATATTTATTTTTTAAAAAACACAAACTTTTATGACATTTTAATGTTTATTATACTTAAAAATAAATTTAATGTTTCATTTAAATTTTTTATTCACAAACCTTAATCATTGGACCACACTCGGTGTTTTTTGTATGTGTTAGTTGAATTTAAATAAACTATATGAAAACTTACCAAATGACTTTGTCAGAAGTTGAATGCTGATGAAGTTAGAAGTTTTAAATCCAAAGACATTATATTTTAATAATTCTTACCTGAAACAAATGTTAAAAAATAAAAGAAATTAAATTAAATTTTCAAAAAATTACAAGTATTATATTTATAATATTAAAATTGATTTATATTTCTTTAACAACTTAAATATACAGTGACGAAATCACTCAGGATGATGTTAATATTTTATAACACAACTTTTTGTGTGTTTTTGAGTGACAAACAAACTTATGATCTCAAAAGTTGATATTAAATCTGCAACACGTGCTTTTGATAGACAAATTCATGACAATTTTATAGTTGTAATTTGTCAAATCTGCCTTGCATTAAATATCAGTTAAACTTTTTTTGGTTTTAATTTTCTATGTAATTTTACTTTTCAAATAATCGTTACAAAAACATTTTGAAAATTGTCTCTCATATTTATACTCTGACTCTAATATGCATGAGAAGTATATGAGAAAATTTAATAATTACTCAAATTATGAAGGTAAATTTCCCTCGGTTAACCCAAGACGTTAATTGACAAGGCAAAGCATGAAGCTTATACAATTTACGTTTTATTAATAGATCAATATTTTCAAGCAAAAATTATAATAGTTAAAAAATTTCTACCATACAAATCAATCTATTGAAAATCAAATTTTTTTATTATTTTAATTCTTGAAGGATATTTTTATTTTTATGATTTTTTTCTCTACCAACTTTATTACTATGGTAAAACGAAGTTACTAACGTTGAAATTAAAAAAGTAGTACGTCATTGACTTTTCAGATTTTTTTTTAATTTTTATTTTCTTTCTAAATGGCATGGCTTGAATTTTTTTTACTTTTTGATTGATTTTAATATTGTAAATTGCTTGATTAATTTGCAATGCAAAAATGAAATACTGATCGATAGTGTGGAAACATTGAGGATAAAAAAAAAAGAAAGAAAGTCTAATAGAATTTAATAGAAAAAAATAATAGGAAATCTTTAAATGAAATGAAATGAAGAAAATAAAAAATCTTATCAAAAGCTACTATCGACACCAACACATATACAGAATGAGTAAATTTTTTTTTTCTTTTTATTTCTTGATTGGCTATCGTCTTTGTCCGGACTGAAATTGGCCATCCTACACGCTATTCTACAAATCGACTTTTTTATATATTTAAAATTTTTTTTTTTCATGACCAAAAATTGGAAAACTTTTTACAAAAAAGTTTCCTATTTTTCACTGTGTCATAAATAATATAAAATATAAAAATTCTAGCAACAAAATAAATAAAAAATTTTTATAAATTTACTTTGATGAGAGTTGAATTTTTATTTTCATTTTTTTTTCACTACACAGTAGTTTTGACACAGCCAAGAAAAGCAAAGGAAAAAGAAAAAATGAAATTACTTTTATTCTGTTATAAATATATACATGATAAAAACAAACAAATGAAAAATATAAAAAATATTCCAAAGTATATTACAAGAGTACAAACAATTGTGGAAAAAAAAAAAAATATGTATTGAGTTGTTTTTTATGATGTTACTTATATCTGCGATATATTTTTTTATTGGAGTATTTAATGTCAAAAAAATATACTCAGCGGGTAATATTGTTATTAAAATTGACTTTAATAACATCAAAAAATTTACTGTACTAAAATGCTTTTATGCTTGTCGATAACAACAAACATCAGTGTGGTAAATTCAGTGCATAACGTCCAATACAATATTATGCATAGTGAATGCAATTGCACCATCAGTGCATCACTCATATTCATAAAAAATTATTATTATTATCATAACCTGCATTAATTATGAAATTATTATAAATAAATTTATCTTGTTGTACATTGAAATGACTCAATGACATAATGTAAAAATGTACGATTAAAATTCTTCTATGATTGCCATTATAACTGTCGCATACATTTAAATGAAATTAATATAAATTTTTTATCAATAACAAAGTCTATTCCGTTTTCATGAACAAAAAAAAAAAATAATTTCCCGATATTCAAATAGTTTATAAATAATACGTCAGCAATCGAACAATTGGTGATTGAAATTGATAGGCGAATTTACGTCAAAGTAAAAAGTGCAATTCAATGTTTAACTTTAATTATTCATTTTAATTATTTTTCGTTGAATATATACATATTTTGATGTGTCAGTTATTTGTCAGCTTTGCAAGAATAATATTCATCGTTATAAATGCATATGAAAATAATAAATAATATGAAAAAAAAAAAGGATATTCCATTTTTATCATTTACATTTTATATTTATATATATTATTATTTTTGTGTAAAATAATAATAACAAAAAGTAGTTGTAAAAAAAAATGATATTTTCTTTTGCCAGTTGAAAAATAGCATTCATAACTCATAAGATAACAATATAACGCCTCACAAATATACATTATTTACCTTGAAATGCGACAACAAAATGTGATATCATGTTATTCGTCACTACTTCTTTTCGTCTCTCACCTCAGTATAAAGAAAATAATGATAATAAATTATTTGTAAATTTATTTATTGTTTTTATCATTATTTATATTATTTAATAACTAAATTTATTCACGTGCATGTATCTCAAATTGACTGAGCTTTCAAAATGTTAAATGTATTTTTAATAGACTGACTGATAGAAAAGTTTAAGATAAAAATAAAAAATCATATCAGCTTTGCATAATCATGATGAATAGGATATTTGATATTCAATGTAAATATTTCATGATTTTATTTATTCTTTTAATATAAAATATATAGCAATAAAAATCATAAAATATTACTTGAGGGCAAACATTATTTTGACATTGAGTTTAAGTGTCTATCAAAGTTCTGAATGTTGACGGTAACATATGGTGGATGAGGGTGCATTCTGATATTGTTTTTTCTTTTATTTTTTATTCATATTTAAGTATATATGTGATTTGTTAAAAATAAAGCTTTTATTTTGTATGCATTCACTGGATAAAAATGATGTTTCGAGTAAGGTAAAATACAAAAAAACAAATAAAAACATAAGTGAGGTATATCGTGATTCATCTGGATTTTTTTGCCCTTAAATATCCTGCAGATATATTATTTTTATTCAATTCTTCATCTTTATAAATATAAAATTAAATTATAGAAATTACCTACAATTCTACATATAAAAATAAAGATGTAAGCAATAATTGATTTAAGATAAACAATAATTTTAATTGAGATATTATTTTATCAGTTTACAAATCATGTCTAAGTATAAATTAATGAAAGTATACAGTATTGTAATTTTGAATGTTCCACGAGAGGGTTAAAATAAGAGGTAGTGTAGATGTCTACAAGTATGCCATAGCATGCACATGTATATACGAAATATACAGATAATATTATATACCGTGACTGAAAACAGATGTTGGGGCGTCGCACGGGGATCGCAAGCAAATTAACTCTCTCACCTGGGAGGTGTGCACAATGTATACGCGCGCCAGGTATGTAAATTCACTGAAAATAGATGTGTTTATATACACCAAAATAAATACATTCATAATATTGCATTTAATATTTGTGTGTGTGTATGTCTGCAGGTATCTAAGGTATCACAAAAGTTAAAAAAATAAATAAAAAAAATTTTTAAGATCGCGTGTCTACATTGTATCATGGGCGGCACGAGCGAAAAATTATTTTATATTTTTATTCACGGGGCAAAACAACGATAGAATTTAACGTGGAAAAAAAAAGGAAAAATCAAAATTGGCTGTCTGATAACTTGAGATACATTATAAATATATTAACATGACTATCAATGTCAAAAAATATAATTTTCATGTATAAAAATATACTTTACATTGAATTATTTAGGATTTAAAAATGATTTTTGGATTTGAAATGATAATATGATGCGTGCCGATGGTTTAAAATTCGCATGAATGACGTATTATTGTTTATTTATTTAAAATTCCATATGAATTACGTAATTGGCTGTGTGATGGTACGTGGTTTGTCGGTCTTTTAGCGAGTAAACACGTGTCATCACGATGTCGTATGTTAGGCCACAAACAAACTTGCCAGGGATGAATATGACCAAGAAAGATGAAGATAAAATAAAAAAGGATTTACAGGAATTTCTGGACTTGTTGGTCCAGAGAGATGAGTTGAACAGAGAGATATGAAAAAATAATAAAAATAAAATGTAAAGACAAAAGAGCCAGTGACCGAGGACTAATGACCATCGATTATATCAGCCTTGTTTTATATACCACCATTAGGGTCTCCAGCAAAGGATACAAACTCTTTCTCATATGTCCTTCCTTGCCAGTTTCTTTCACTGCCTGTCTTTTGCTGTTTATTCTTTATTTAATTTTTTTTTTTTTGTTTATAACATTTTTTTATCATCTCTCTTTCTCTCGCTAATTTTTTTTTGTCCTGCAGCTTTGACTCAAGACTTGTTCTTACAACTTTTGTTGTTCTTGTTTCTTTAATTCACCTCTCACAACTATGTTATCTTTATTTTTTATATTTTTTTATTATCTCTTTTTCAAGACCCGTCAATTTTTACCAAGAACAGCCATAAACCCACCGGTTTGAGCTTCTGTCGGATAAAATACACGATCAAGAATGATATAAAAACTAAAATGACGATGAATCCGTGGGAAATTGGTTGGATATCACTATTTATTTTTCTTTTTTTATATATCATTTTTTTTTCTTTTCATTTTAACTCGTCTACTCAATTTTTTGCCTGTTTTATGTTATTTTTTCTTTGATTTTTTTTTATTTTTCTCATCATCGCAAAAATAAAATTGACGATCAACATATGACTTGGGTAATCTGACAATATCATCACAACCAATCATTTTATCGACAAAATGACAAGAAAAAAAAAGAATGTATATTGCAAAAAATAAAAAAACAACAATAATGATGATAAAAATTATCTAGAATTTGAAGGGTCTCGCCTCTGGGGTTCGCTTGAGCGTGAAGACTCATTTTCTATGGCTCATAAAATTTGCCATTTGAAGAGAAGAGAATTTATATATTTTTTTTCTTTTGTTGATCAAAGTGTTTCGCTTAAAAATATAAAAAAATTAAAAGTTCAATATGTTTTATCATTTTTCTTTACAAAATCAACCAACAAAAATTTACTCTAAATTACAATTTCAGCTGATAAATACTAATAGAATAAATAATATCAAATAATAATTAATTATTGACCGAAATTAATAAAAAAAATTTAATAGTTTGTAGCTATGAGAATTTCAATAGAGTCGATGTTATCATACTCAATTAATTTCCGGAATGATAATGAAAATAATAATAAAAGTTTGATGGAATTTACAAATACATATCCAAATTGTAAATGTAGAATAACTTGATGATGGTGGACATGATTGCTTGGAATGTCAAGTTGGCATGTGTGGATGTAAGTATCCGACGAAATATTTAAAAAAATATATAGAAAGGATCATTATATACTTAAAAATACTCAACGTACAAATTTATTTTGTCAAACTACTGATTAATATCAAATATATCGAAAGAAAGATTAATGCCAGTTGTGGTATATAAATTGTAACATCCTTTCTCAAAGTTTCGAATATCTCATATCAGATTTAAAAAACTTCGCAATAAATCGAAGAAATAAATAAGTAGAATATCAGCTTAATTTTTTCAAGTGTTGTTTGATCACTTGGGCTGAATGATTGGCAATTGTTTCAACTTAATTTCAAATTAAAAGAGAGTAAATTTTAATAATGCATTTTACATAAGATATTCATGATTTTTGAAAATGTTAAATGATAAAAATCTGAGCTATGAAATTAAGGCGAAAAAAACAATCCCATCGAAATAAAAAATTATCCAAGGACTATCTGGATCATGAAAATAGTTGTAAATGATACAAATGGGTTTTTGAAAAGCCAGAGATCAGAGAGATACATCCTTATGATTATCAAAGTGATTAAATGATTTTTCAGTTTACATTTATATTAATTAAATATTCATATGTGCCATAAAATCTCAGTCAAGCTATAAGTCTTTTTATCTGTCTAAAAAAAAACCACTCTTTGATGACATATTTTTTTGTATTTTTTATATTTCATTTATATGCGGAACATGAATAACATCACAGTATAATGAAAAATAGAAAAAAATAAATAAAATGAATTTGAAAGAGAATAAAAAAATATCGATAAATCGTCATAATCCAAATGATCCCATGAGTATTATTTGTAGACACACAGACACACACATTTGTTCATCATTAATCATATTAAAAAAATACATATATATTTATCAAAACGAAAAAAAATAAAATAATAAAAACAAAAAATTCTTATTATTGAATGAATTTATTTTTGTATAATATCAATGTGTCAATCATTAAAAATTTTTTAGCAACGAATAAATTTTTTTTTTTTTTTTTCATCGACCAATTGATTTGGCTATTAACATTCACATTTGAGGTCACGTAAATAAAACTCGTTTAAATCAGTAACAATAATGAAATGTAAAAAATGAAAATAAACATTTTGATTTGGATATTTATAAAAATTTATAAAAGAAAATAATAAAATAAAAATCTCGAGAATATTTTATTCAGATTAATTAATTTCATTCATTTTAATTTTTCTTTATTCAATTATTTTAATTTTATAATTTGCAACTGGGATAATTCTATGAATTAATATTCATATATAAACAAACGAATTAATTAAAAATTAAGAAATTTTATACACAGCTTGCCTTGAAAAATAAACAAAATAATTAAAATAAAGTAAAAAATATTTATCGATTTTAGTTTAGTGTGTTAAAATAACTACTGTTATATATTTTACATGATATTTTCTTCGGTAAAATGCCCTAACAAACCGGAGCAAAGTATGTAATGTACGACAACTCGTAATCCTACCTAACTGGTGAATACGACGTCGAAGTTTAACCCTTCATTCATTCACTCAACCCTCCAAGCCAATATGCATAAACAAATTCAACTCATAAATACACGTGTATGTATATATTTATGTGATCCATAGTATATACAACCTGCATATCTCTTATTTACGGTACTTAATATTTATTTCTATACTCACATATATAAATATACGAATGTTTTTTATACCGTAAAACCGTCAACCCCCAAGTGACGAACGAATCTGCACCGCCAGTTGCACAGCTGTCGTGAACACAGGACATGATTTATCCAATTTTGCGTATACCAATTCTAAAGTTTTTTTTTTTTTCCATCATTTTTTATTTCAAACATTTGATCCTCTTTTTCTGTGTGGAATAGAAATATATATGTATTTCGATTGCCTCACTGGAATTTTAATTTTTCTAACCGACAATTTTTCATTCGTCGATGGAAAATACTACATTTCTTTTTTGCTTTATCTTTTGAATGGACTTTTTTTTTTTTTTTTTTCCTGTTTTTAGAATAGATGAGCAACATCTTTGATGTGACATTAAGCACCACCACCAACATGAATAATATTATCCAAGTTTTTTATAAATAATTATTTCTAGCAAAATATTTGTTAATTTTGTTTCAATTTCATTTTTTTTAATATGTTGTAAATAATTAAAACATGATGTAGATATTTTCTTTGAAAAAAAAAAAAACTAAATTACTTTTCGCATTTTTCTTTTGACTTTTATTTCATATATATATTTTTTGATAGTAAAAATGCATGAAAGCCCAACTTCGTTATAAAAATTTAAAAAGTTTTTACATACATACTTCTACGTTATATTTAAAATAAAAAATACATTCGGCTTTTATATATTTCCGTCAACCGAGTTAATAAAAAACCTATATATATTCTTTTAAAATGTATTTTTTTTTTCTTAATTCGAAAAAGTGGTTGCTTGTGTTTTGTGGAAACCAAGAAAAGAGAAAAGTGTGTCCAATGAAATTATAGCCAGCATAGAAGTGCAAGTGAAAAACGAAAAATTAAATTAAAAAAAAAATGATACCAAAGTGTAATGAAAATCACAAGACATCGTTAAAATTTTCCAGAATTACTGTAACGTTCTTCCTTGATTTTTACTGACACTTTTTTACTGTGGACTTTTATTTTTTTCGTTGCCTCAAAAGAATTGAAAGAAAAAAAAAAGATTAATTTTAGTTTTTTGTCGTTCTTTTGAACTATATACGATATACTTTCTTTTATAGCTTTTTTTTATTTATTTAAAAAAAAATTTTATTATCTTTTTTGTCAGATGCCTCATCTTTAAAATTTTTATCAGATTCTTTTCGGAGCTTTACTATATTTTCTTGAATATACCAAAAGGATCGGCAGGTATTTGTAAGGTTGCAGAAATTTTTTCAGAAATAAAATATAAATAAAAAAAAAAAATATAGGTACTTTGTATTTTTCGTTTTATAATGAGTTTCTTTATTGATTTTAATGGGATTTATTGATAAGAAATAAGAATAATAATAAACATAAATGTTTAAAGAAAAACATAAAAGTTACTCAAAAAAAAATCAATAATTTATGCTTTTATTTTTTTATTTCAAGACATTTTGAAGGAATATTGAAATTATATTTATCTGCAAGTGTCTGCCAAGAGGATAAATTTGATAGACATTTTTGAAATATAAAAAAAATTATTCAAAATATAAAAGAAAATATACTTTGAATGTCTGGTAATGTTTTTTGCATCCGACTGCTTGACATTGAAGGGTTACTAAATTTTTTCAGTTCGTGCGGCTGAATAAAGTTTTTTCAATATGAACACATCGATACTCAACTCAATCGAAATTTGCACTTTTTTTGCAATGTTATCTTTTATTTTATTGATTTTATTTTTTGTTCTTATTATTTTTAAATCGTTTTTCCTATACGTTTTCTTTGGAGTTTTCATTTTGTTCTCAGGCACACGTATGAAATAGAATCTTTGCAATTTTATTTTTCAAAAAAACAAAGCATAATAATAATTTGAACTGAAATAGAAATATTTAATAAAGAAATATATATTTATCAAAAAAATATTTTCCATTTTGTTATTTTGAGATCAATAACATTGCATATTTTATTTAAATTTCGTTTTTGATTTATTTTTTTTACTTGATGAAAAATTAATGAAAAGCAAAAAAGAAAAAAGCTCTTTCCATAAGGATTTGTGTAACCAAGACAATAATGAATTCAGTTTTATAAAGAAGTATGTATAAAAATATAAGAGAATTTTGTAAATCGACAAGTGCTGAACTTCACCAAATTACAAAACTACCGTATAATATTATCAAGAAGAAAATTAAAAGTTAAAAAAACTAATAAATTAAAATTATTAAAAAAAAAATAGAAAATATTGAAAACTCATCTTGAAATTTAAATTTATTTTTTCATTCAAAGACTTGACGATAATTAATATAAAAAATACTTTTAATTTCATAATAAAATCGATATTGGTTTATTATTTAATCGAAAAAAAAATCAGAGAGTTTTAAAACTTATCGTTTCATTTTACTTTAAGTAGATAATTAAGTACGGTTAGGTAGTTAATATGAAAAATAAAAGAAAAATAATAAAATAAAATATTCCATTTTAAGAATATAATAAATTTTTTTTTTAAATGACAAACATTATTTTTTATTAAACTAAATTTACAAAAAAGATATTTTAAATCTTTTTTTTCTTTATTATTAATTTTTGTTTGTCAAATAATATTTAAATTTTTATTTTCCTTTTATTTTTCTAATGACACCGATTTTTTTTATATTATTATGCAAATGACCTTTATGTATAGTCTTATTTGTGTTCGCCTGGTTTCGCATGAGTTTTACGATTTTCAAGTGTCATATTATAAATGTATACTGTAACATTTGTATAATGTCATGAAATTACTATGCCATTATGGACAAACCCACTCGTCTATTTATTTTATTTTTTTTTTTTGATATTTACTTATAATATCACAGATAATATTACACGACAATATTATTAAATCTATTATAAAAATTAAATAATACAAATTTCATTTCATTTATTTTTATCACTTTTAAATATTTATAAGAATTTATTTATTTATTCTTTGGGTGTGTGAGTGGATTTAATTCATAAATCGTGACAAATGTCATTAGAAAAAAAATAATTATAAGCATGTTCGTTTGGCCTTGAACAATATTGAAAAAAAAAAATAATAAATTTGTATAATATGTGTAAAATAAAAGAGAATTTTGTAGTTATTTTTGATATAATTAAATGGAAAGTTGTTCGAATGGAATAAAAGAGTTCCTTGGTAAAAAATGTATAAAAAGAATTGTTTTTTATATGAAATATTTTGAGATAAGGTTTATGTAATATAAAAATTAAATTCGAAAAATAAATCAAATAATATCACCAAGTGAAAATGGAAAAAAAAAAAAAAGAAAACGATTAAATTAACAAATAAAAGAAAAGAATATAAAAGATGGAATAAAAAAATTTCTTATAAATTTGTGTGGGAAATGGAGTTAGCCATTGGTCAGAATAATGCATCACGTTACTGTTACATTATTTGTTACTTTGTGTAAAACGTGACTAAAAATGACATAGACATGTCTGACCGAAGTGAAAAAAGGGATGTATATATAAATACAGAAATACGATGGAACTCAGTTTCCACATTATGTCTCGTGCCCAGAGATCACATTGAATTTAACTAAGTTGAATAAAGGAGACAGAATATATAAACACAACAACCAGACATGTCTGAAAAAAATTTACAGACAAATATAAAAAAAATATATATAAAAATAAAAAATAAAACTAAAACACATCAGGCAGCAAAAATATATGTACAAATTCGCAAGAGTCATAGTTTGTTTTGCTTGTAAATTGTCTTCAATTGTCCTGTGATTATTTAACAGTGAATAATAAAATATTGAACTCAACTTATTTCTTTCATTTTTGTGTATTATATTCAAATAAATATATAAATCATTAAGGCAAAATTGAATGACTACTAAATACTATATTTTATATGGTACCTTTAACTCAATCAAACTAAATTTTTTTATTTCTATTTGTTATCGTTTAAGTAAAGAAATACGACTTCAATCAAGATTAAATGAAAAAGTTTTGAATTTTTTTATTAATCGTAATAAGTGCATGAATGTTAAAACTATACCCACGATTTTTCGATTCAACAAAGAAAGTTCGTTTTGTAAAGTCAGCATAAGACAATATAAAATTTTTATTATATATTTTTATATTACCTTTATCATTGAGTGTAAAAATAACATGAAAACAGAGAGATAATTGAAAAATGATAGTAAAAAAACATATCATGATTTACATATTAATTTAAATGTGGAAATTATTTGTGTATGCTGAGATGATATTTGATGTTTTGAAAACTGATAATGAATATTCAAAGTGAAATGAAATTCAACTGTTTATATATCAAAACTAAAACTGACCGCAAATATATAAATTGAATTCACTCAGTTGAGATAAAGTAAATCCTAGCTAATCATCAGTAGAAACCTTTAAACTATAACGCATAATATTACCTTTCAATTATACAATCGAAAACTTAAAAGCTGACTCAATGTATACATGGTCGAAAGTTATTAGACACCTTGTGGTTTTGTGCTGAGTTCAAACGTAATGAAAATTAATTTTAAAAATCTTTTTAACTCTTGTTTTATACATGACCAACTTGTGATAATATTTGACTATAAACAATGCATTATTTTCAATAGACAAACAAAACTGTTATCAACTTTAGCACACAAATTTAAACACACAAACACACACATATTAAGAGTATCGTATCGATGCTCTACAGATTTAAAGGTATATTTTAAATAATTTATAGAATAACTTTGCTAAATTATTTTTAAAAATTGAAAAAGAATTTTTTTTTTTTCATCTACGGATATAGATATTTCAAAGAATATTAAATAGATAAAATGTAGATTAAAATTTATAGAAAAAAAAGGCCAAATATTGACAACTGATTGTAATTTGAAAATCAAATTGCCTGGTAGGTTTTAGAGCGTGTCAATATGTTTGTCTATATTGTTAAATCGATTGAGCATTGAGATACAAAAAAATAAAAAAATAAAATTCAAGTTTTCGAGATGAGGTCAAAGAATGGATCCACAAGAGAAGCACTCTTGTGTCTTCTTTCAGCTCCAATCGCAGTACTTGTACCAAGCTGAGAAAATTGGATGGCAATTCGACAGTCCAGGTTATACAAATAAAAAAAAAAAAAATGAAACAGAATAAAAAAATACCTTGACCTCAATCTTGTCGTTTTTGTTGGCCCTAAAGCAAATAAGAAAAGCCAATGAAAAATCAAAGCATAAAATGAAAGAAAAATAAAAAAATAAAACAAATTTTCCAAATTGGAAAGTAGAAAAAAAATAAAAAAAAAAAATGAGATTTGAAAGGAAAATAAAATTATTTGTTTTTTAAAGATGGACAGAAAGGAAAACTTGAGGAAAATTAAATATAATTTTGTAAATTGAACAGTTTATATAGAAATTTTAAGACAAAAGATTTATACCTAAAGAAAGAGAGAGATTTAACTGATTCGCTGACTACAAGATCAACACAAACTGCTGCTACAGATACATTTATATATAATTCTATGCCTCATGAAGTGTACCAAGTAAATTGTTTGCTGATGCATAAATACCCTATACAACGATTATCAGTTCTATCAAGTTTTCTGAATATTCAATGTCTCTCAAGTGAATTGGTCTAGGCGTCATCCGGTCATTAAAATCCACTTACAACAAAATAACACTTTACTATACATTTCATTGCCCTTTTTTCTCTTGTTTTAATATACACACATAATTTATATTTAATAATATACAAAATAAAAATAATTTTTATGATCTATAAACCGACAATAAAAAAATATAAATTATTTTATTTATCAATTTTTTCTTTTTTTTTTTTCAAAAAAATTTCTTTTTATTGAAAAAACATTTTTCTTGAATGTTTTTTTTATTTTATCTTTATTCAGCTTCAGTACGTATTGTCATCAGTTTTTACGACAAGTTTTTTCATCAAAAAAATGTTGGAAAAAAAGGATGAAAATAAAAATCCGACTGCTATCGCTAGCGGCGACATACCCACAGTTTTCCGAGAGTGGTCCGTTGATGTTTACTACGCTTCACTGGAGCTTTTCGACATTCGACCAAGCACACTATATATATGTTTAAATCTATAGATATATGTATAAATGTTCTCTCAACGGCCTAGAGAAAATCTAAAAATTTGTTACGCTTCAAAAATTGCTTTGTTCAAAATGTTTATCGGTCGGTCAGCAGGTAAACACGCTTCTACAACTATTTTTTAAACACTACATTCGTCAATCTTTATAAAAACCTTTATAAAAACATACATAAATCATTCATCTATAAATTTTATTAACAAAACTCAAATAAAAAAAATAAATAAAATAATTTTAAGTAATTAAAAATTGGGATAAATATAATAAATGAAAATAAATTGAAATTTTAAAAATTGAGCTTTTATTTATTGGCATTTAATTTCATATGCGACCATAACGAATCTCAAAGATTGTAAATGAAATTCGAAAAATAATATAAAAACCGGATTACGAAAAAAACCCCTTTAGTATATATATTTTTTTGTATCAAAGAATTTGCATGATGGCTTTCACTGTGGTGCGCATTTCTTGTCACCACGGAATGTCGTTGATGCGGCTCCAAAAGTAGCTTCCCTATATATAAACCACAAATTGCACATATCGGATCGGCAAAATAACAAAGTTGCTTCAGACAGATGTATTCTCTTTAACCCCACAAAAAAAAAAAAAAACCGGTTTAGCATATGCACAAGAATTGCAAATAAATATAATAAAAATGAATAAAAATCAAAAAAAAAAAATTAAATTAAAGTGATTTTACTGAAATAAAAAAAATACCAAATTTTTAAATGATAATAATTGTTTTTTTTTCATTTTGAATACTTAATATTGTATATGTAATCAAAAAAAAATATATAATTGAATGTTATTTCATGTTGATTGGTAAAAAAAATATTTCAAATGCAAATTTAAACAGGAGGGTGAGTTCTATTATTGTGGGAAATGATCGTGTTACAGATATGATATTAAGAATTGATATTTTCGAAAATAAAATTTGATATAATGACAATGAAAATTGGAATAAAACAGGCAACGTTATAATCGCGTGACTGAATGGTATTTTGGATTTTTTTTTTGATATTTGTTTTCACCTATGTCACAACTATTACTCAAAGTACACTGGAACTATTCAACTATTGATATTTATACTAATGTAGATTTTCACGTCAAAAATAATAATGTTATTATGATAATAAAAAATAAATAGACTCAAAAACAAATGTCTGAATTATTTCGTATTACATAAATAATAATTCAAAAAAAAAATAAGAAAAAAAAATTAGAATAACTGAATATAAAACTTTGTAATAAAATTTGATTAAGATAGCGTCAAAGATTTACATGTATTCAGTATCAATCAATCATTTGTTGTATAAATATTTTTTTATTATTTATTTTTTTATCATGACAAGTGTGACTATTGAATTTTGCAAAATCTTTGGTCATCGCATTAGCATAAGAATAACGTTAAATAATAATGAGGGCGTTTTTAAAATTATCGTTTTAATATTCAAATATTTTACATGTCTGTACATTGAACATCATTAATAGTACATACGAAAAAAAAATTCAACATAAAAGCTGTTTTGAATAACTCTCAAATAATGTTAACGTTATAATGTTAAATTAATTTTTCTAAATAAAATATTGCAATTAAAATTGTTGATATTGAGATAAAAGAATGTTTCTAAATAGCAAGTTTTTCATCAATGTATTCTTTTTTATAGAATAAAATTTAGTATGTTTTTACTGTAGACATGAGTTAGGTCAGTTATTTGTTTATTTTTTCAATTTTATTTTTCGGTAAGATAGAAAAGAAGAATAAAAATATTTTTGGTATATTTTTAGGGGCATATATTTCCACAGAGGGTTTAACAAAATATATTATGTACTTGTGGTCTAAGTACTTTTTTTTTTTTAAGCTATGCCATTAGTGGTATCCATTTTCCTATAAAAATTAGAAGAGAGGAAGCTAAAAAAAACTTTGTAAAATCAACGAACTTGTGTAACAGGAAATAGGGAGTGGCTTTTTCCATTTCACATTTTTTTTTTGTGTATTTTTTACAACTCTACAACGCAGAAGGACATTAAAAAACAAAATTATTACAATTTTATAATATTGATTTGATTTTTACCTAGATTTTCTCGATATACATATTTTTTTATCTACAATCTTTCTGTAGAAATTTAAATTTGATATAAAAAAAAATATATATTTATATTTATTTCTTTCATCAAATTTTCTTGTGTTTTTTTTAAAATTTTTTCTCGTTCATTCAAGGTACTTGAACAGCCAAGACTTGTTCAAATCCTCGTTAAAAACTTTAAGTAGATTTTCCACAAAGTCAAGTTGGTCGTACGTCTCTTTGACGGATCAAAGAGTATATACATTTTATATATAAATTATTGTACATACATTTAAAATTATAGACGTTATTTAAAGATGAAGAAAAATAAAATAAAAAACGAGTAACAATTCAAGTATTTGTTTTTTTTTTAATTTGCAACATTTAAAGTAAAAAATAATTATATTAATTTATGTTAGAAGTAATATATTGAGATGATAAATTAAATTTTAATATGTGATTAAAAATTTATATACCCTTTAAGTATATATGATCTCGAAATCATTAGATGCTTAGTTCATTTTGGTATTTTTTTTATATATGATTATTTCGCGGCTTCTTTGAGTACGTCTTTCAAATAAATACATATGATTTTTATTTTTTTTTCATTTTTAAATATCTCGAGAGTCAAGACACACACACACCCAGAGAGAAGAGTGGCATTTTGGACTTTATGAGATCGAGATCTCAGATTAATGTTTTTATTAAACGTAAGATTATGAGAGGAGCAAAAAAAATTGAGAGAAATGAAGAATGAGTATCTTTTGGTGTGTCCGTTTCGATATTCAGCAAAACGATTAGTGACGAAGATACTCGGAGATTCATATGAAAAAGATCATAATGACAAAGATGAATAAGGTATTTTTTATTTAAAAATCTAAACGCAAAAAAAATTGAATAAATCAATAAAAAATCATTGAAAAATTTATAAAAGGTTTCAAGACAAACACAAGATGTTGATTTTATCGTCAATTTAATATAAGCTGATAACAAATAGCCAAACAGATATTTGATGCTGATAATTGAAGCAAATTTTTTACATTAAATTCAATTTAAAATTGACTTGACTAAAAATAAAAAACATCAACACTTTGATGAAAAATTTAATTCAAGTTAATTTTACTTTGACAGTTTTTTTTTTTTTCTTTTAATATCAACTTATCACTTATCAATTGGGTATTATGATTATTTTTGAATTTATTTTTTTGTCACATAAACATTAAAACGTTAACTGTACTTTTGTTGTTATTTTTAGAGAAATTTTTTTTTTTACAAACGCGACATGTCGTCTGAGTTGTGTATTTTAATGCCGACTATCAAAGAACAATGATGTCGTACTTTGTCAAGTCACAAGGGTCTTACTTAATTGAGCCGAATCTTGGAAGATGCGAACAAGAAAATAAAAAGTATATAAATGAGTGAATAAATGACAACAAGTATTTTTTTTACATCCTTGTTTCCCATGATTTGATGGTTATTTAATTTTATGTTTTTGTTGTTGTCGTTGTGGTTGTTATTGCGTCTTGTTTTTGTGTTGCAAAAAAATGACATGAACGATGAGGAGTAAAATTTTCTTTCCTCGCTGTGGGATATCAAATATACGTTTTTGGTTAAATAACTTTTCGTTTGTCTTTCAAAAAAATCATACATCACTATAAATCTGTCCTGTTTACATTTACATCAAACTTGACAAGTGTCCCTTTTTTTTATAAAATATATATGAATTTATTTTTCTTTTAAATTAATTACAATTACTATCGATACTGACGTTATTTCAAAATTTAATTTAATTGAAAATTTATGTTTTAAACTTCTCTAATTACTCAAAAATAAAAAATATCTATATAAATTTAAACAAACTGCTCTTTTTATGATGAAAAGATAATGCAATTCTTAATTATTTTTTATTTTTTCGTTGTTTTTAATTATATTTCTTGTATAATTATAATCAACTCAAGGACATCTAAATTTCATTCAACAATATATTTTTGTTTTTTATTTGATTGCATGAAAAAGGATGCTAATTGGAATCTTAAGTAATTAGTTGTCATTTGCCATTATTACCAGTTGCGCCTTTGATCTTTACAATTTACAGTCTTGTATGGAATTCAGAGAGATCACAGTCTCTGATGTCAAGTACAAGCAATCAGTAAATTGGAGTTGTAACACAGTAATTAACGTACATTGCAATGATTTTATGATATTTTTTTTCTCCATTTTCATTCTGCATGTAATTGCATCTCAACGATATACACATTAGCAATAAAATAATATACGGATATTAAAAAAAAATAAACCAAATAATGAAAATATAATTAAAATAATTCCAAAAAATTCAAAAGAATAAAATGAAATTTTTTATGTTTTTTTATTAAAAAATAGGAGTATTGAATAATTTAAATATGGTAAAATAAAAAAAGAATATAAAAATTGACAGTTGTAATAATTTAGAGAAATATTTCGGTTAATCATTGGCAAAATAAACAAAGTGTCCCTCTGGTTATTGATATCCCAATTCCCAAGAGACTAAAAAAATATTCATTGAAAAGTATTATAGCACATATGAAGTATTAAAAATAATAAAATATAAATATTAAGAATATAATGAAAAAATTTAACAGTGTTAAAAAGCAGAAAAAAAATTTTTTTTTTTTACAAAAATATCTTGGGGTGTGTCACGCTACTTTTAATGTGCAACATGCTGTGAGAATGTTAGTAAACTATCCAATCGTAACATACGAATTCAGCATCCCGTCGTTTAAAATCTATACTCTCATTCAATTTACTTATGTACATAAAGCTTGTCTTATTTTTTTATATATCTTTCTTTGTTTATTCAAGTTGATTTTAAAAGCCAAAAGTCTTGAAGTCACCGGCAAAGAGATTTGTGGTCGTTGGGTGATATATCGCAGTAGTTGTTTCGGGACTTGACTCACCCGCTGTGTCCACCAAAAATAGAGAACTTTTTGATCATTGGAACTCTTTGGTCATCTTGCGTATTTTTTATTTTATTTATTTTTTATATTTCATCTTCTTTTTCTAATCGTTATTCTTTATCATTTGTAATCCTTTTTTTTACTCTCATTTCAATCTCTTTCACTGCAATTTACTTGATGCGTACATTATTATTTACAGAAAAATAAAATGAATAATTGTAATAAGCTTGGATTGAATTTGTTTTTATGTTTCTAATATTAATATTTAACATGCCTTAATAGTCAAAACCATTAGTGCCTAGATTATAGTAAATTTCTGTACTGTAATAATTTGTACATCAAGCAGTTGGATTAGTGATGCTGCAACTGCATGAGCGATTATTGCAATAGATTATGTGCATACACATCTCAAAACGTATCGAATAGATTTATCAATTAAACTCATTCATGTTCCAGTATACTTACATACTATTGGCTATTGCTTCGGTAAAATTTACAAATTTACCTATCATTTTTTGTTGTTAGAAAAAATAAATAAATTTACTAATAGATCTTGTATAAAATTATTTTTAAAACTCATTAAAAATTTATTGGAGTTTAAACTATTCAAAAAAAAAGACTCTAATGATATTTAGAAAAAAAAAAAGATGGAAATAATGTTGAAACTAGCCAATTGATTTCATCACAATTTATATTTTAAAAACATTCTTCATGATATGGGTAATAAATTTTTTTTTTTTTGGGTAATATATTTTTAAAACTTGTATGTATGGTAGTTGTTTACATTTATACATATGTAAATACACGGTTAAATTTTCAAATATATATGTAAAGTATTCTCTCATATACATTGTCCATTTTAGAGGAAAAAAAAAACCATCAGGGATGATGGGTGTTCTTCGATGGTGAAATCACACCACCAACACCCAGACATATTTCTTGGCATAACGACAAGATTATGTAACATCTGGTGAAATTTTATAAAAAAAACATACACACGAATATAATCCTTGGATATGCTTGAGTAGATAAAATATAGTAAAAATGTTTTAGGCAAAAAATTCGATAAATAAATGAAGATATTTATTACGAAAAAAAGTTAAAAAAAAAAATGAAATATATTTTTGCTAATAGAAATCAAAGAATGATCTCTCTTACTAATTACTATCTATTACTATTCAAAAAATACATGTTGGATGTAAACATTAAACCGCAATTGTTGAAAAGAAAAAAAAAACTAAAATAACTGTCGGAAGAATTTAAAATTGTAGTAATTAGCAGAATAATTGTTTTAATTTCTAGTTGAAAAAGTAAGGTTTATTAAGGATTAATTAAAGGGTTAAAAGTGACCATTTTGTAAAATAAACTTATAGTGATGAAAATAAATGCAATAGTCTAAAAATAATTTGTAGCAATTTGTAAAATAAATGAGAGAAATCTCGTTGCTTCAGTGTATATTACGTTACAAACAATTTATTGTAATTTGTAGTAAAATAAATTTTATATGGAGTTCAAATTTAAGCTTAATAAAACATCATTTTAATTAACAATTGCTCATAGTCATTAAAATAATACAACTATTGAAAATTCATTGCATGAATTTTATGATTAATAAACTAAAACTAAACAAATATAAATTTATAGGATTAAATTACATCGATGAATTTTTGAAAATTAATTAATAATTATCCGTAGTAAATATTATGGTTAATTAATATTAAAAAATAAATATATAAAATTTAATTTATCCATGGAGATCGAACGAACATTAGTTTTTTAAATTTTCCAGAATTTTAAAAAATTTATTTTATAAACATATACTTATTTATATTGAGTATATTAAATGGAAATTTTTGATGGTTCCTAACTGATGCCCAGGGTAAGTATACAATTAACTCGAGAATTTGATGATATTATTATTATTATTTACCTTGTAATATTGATAAAATAAAATTATCGAAATTTCACTCTTATCGAACAAGTAGATGTATAATGATGGTTAAAAGCGAATCGCGATCATTGATCCCACACCTGTCTCTAAATATATATACTGTATATAAATATAGCCAATAAAATACTCGACTATATAGCGAAATGAACCGAGCACTTTTATCGATCGTAGCGTCATTTTGACTACCATTAACTGACGTAAATGCCTGCCGCGGTTTGCCATTAAACTCCCAGATAATCAGGTCTCAATATAATATCCCCGGCCACCCAATGTCGAGTTCATCATGTTGCTCTATCACCACGAGGGATCAGATTTCAAAATCAAATTTGAAAAGAATTCAAAATTTGAATTATAATAATCCTACTGTGTTTCATTTTTTTTTATTGTCTCAATTATTTAGACAGGCAATGGAGAAAAATAAACTTGAAACTTGTATTTTTGACCTCATAATCATTGAAAACAAAATCTAGAATTTTTTGAATTCAAACTGATGATGAAAAAATGAAAAAAAAGAGGAAAAAGAATAAAAAATATGTATGAAAAAAATTAGATGATGTCTGTTGAGAATGAAGTTCTTGAAAAAGTAACAATGTAAAAGTAGAGTACCCGCGAGGGAAAGAATTAAAATGAAAAACTTGCCGGATGGTGCGACAGGGGTATAAAATTTAAAACGACCACACAGGGGGTTACATGATAAACTACTAGTCATAAAGAAAAAAAGCTAAAAATTAGTAGTAAAAAAAAGAAGAAAAAAGAATGATAATAAAATAACTGTAAGAAGAATAGTATTGCGGTAAAAAAAAAAAGAGGAAAAAAAAAAGCACCACATGCGTTGACACTGCAGTGATACAAATAGCTGACGGAAGTAGCGGAAACTAAACAGTAGTATAGCCGGAAATGATTCTGGCCACTGTTCCACGATTCCGCCGCAAAATTTGGCCGCACATCTATATGAACAAGTGTGACATGAATGAAGCTTGAAAATTAAATTATGTATCAGCAGTTTGAGTGCAGGTTAATTCAACCTGACAACTCAACAATAAAATATCTAAACTTTTTCTTTTCATCAAAAATTTATATAATAAATCAACCGAATGATATCTAATGAATACATATGAATAAATTTTGATAGACTACTTGGATATAAATTATATTTATAGCCACAAATTATAAATATCATCGTAATCATTCATTCATTTCAATTTTCATTTTATTGGCAAATAAATTGGATCATGCTCGCACAATTAAACTCGATAGCCATTTTTTCCTTCATTCTTTTTTGTTATATAAATGCTGGCTGACTAAACCTAGTGCTATATCACTGAATGAAGATACCGTGTAATTCAAACGTGCAGGAAATATCAATTTTCGTCGAAATGAACGGAGAAAAAAAAGAAAAAAAACATTTATGATATTGTAATGTGACATATACTTTATGATGTTGAATCATAATGGAGTATATTACATTCAATAAATATTATCTATGCCTTGACCCAAAGTTATACAATAATATATTTTCATTCTTTTTTTTTCCAAGATTGGTTGAATCCTTCGAACGTTTTAATATAAACCTTGGTAGTTGCGATGATATCGACCAATGGGGTTGAGGTTAAATATGAAAACTTCAAGTACATGATGTACGTGTGAGAATATGCATGTGGAACAGGTGATGTAGGCAAAGAGCCAGTTGAATAAAAATAAAAAAACATATAAAAGCCTACCAGTCTGTGACACCCTGGGCCAAAAGAGGAAAAGCTTTGCGTGCATACGATAAATCTTCATAAATATGTATGAACGTCCTGGTCCTGCGGGACCTTTGCGTTCTTTTTCTTCTTATATATATATCAACATCTTCAAGTATGCACCTAGACATATATATTTATATTTGTATTACGCAGCTCTCTTTACTTCTTCCAATAAAATTCCTTCTTCTTCTTCATCTTCGTTTTCTCAACTACCAAGCCACCTGCCACTGTGCGCCATTTTTAAAACGTAACTCTTTTCTTCTTTTTATTTTCATATACAGATATTTTATACCAGCATGTTCATTCAAGCATCACTGACAAGCCAACCACACAATTTCTCTGTATAGATATACACATTTTTTTTATCAACCCCTTGCACTATAACCGAGATTGTATGTTATCGAGTATAAATTATATTTCAACTTTGCATATTATTGATATGTATATACACTTTGGTAATTTTTATATTCTACTTTTACAATTTACACTATAAATATATTTATGAAAATAAAACATTAATGTATTTTATATAATTTAATGATGTTTTCATATACTGAGGCTTATGTAGTGGCTATTTTAATAATATTGTTTTCCATGTTTGACATGATTATTATGTCCTTTTCACAAACTGTTTAGTCCTATTAATGTCAAATAAATCAATTTTAATTTTATTTGTATAATACATGTAAATTTTCATGCACAAAATATGTATTGTATATGAATAATAATGAAATAATATTCAAAGTTTATTTTGACAATGAACAATCAATTGTCGTGATTATCAATTTTATATAAATTAAGTTATGGAATTTTTCTTTGTCGTGAAATAACATTGGACGAGTTGAAAATAGATGAATTGAAATTATTGTTTAATAATATATATCGTTCTTTTTTTTAATACTATCATCAACATCATTGTCATTATTGCTATTGTTAATTCATAATAGTTGCTTTAATATTTAATAATTTTAAGGCAAACTCATTCATTTACCCTCATCACCACTCTTACCGCCACTAGCATCACTATGATTATATTATACTCCCGTTGAGGCTATTCATCGTAACCCTAGGGCGATGAGAAAGATTGGCTGTGAAAGTGTTGGTGGGCACGATCGTTTGTAATTCCCATTCGACTTTCAATTAGTCGGAAGCGATTCACAGTAGAACAGAAATGAAAAGGTATAGGTGAGAATTCCACGATAACACGCTCAACTCCAACGACACTTTTCTCTCTTAAAATCTTTTTATCTCTTTATATATTTTTGTCTTTTTTTTATTTTCACCCTTCATTACTCTCAACCCCTCTTCTGTGGTGATAGCTAGATTTGAAAAACCATTTACTCTCTTTCCACATCCTTCTTCTTTCTCATCTCCCTTATCGACTTTCCTTTATTTTCACTCTCAATAATCTTCCGCCTACCGAGAACCCGTCGTCGGGCTAGTCAAGGTGCATAATTAATTGCATCGTATATAAACGACGTGGCCTCCAAGTGCAATTTATCGTTTGTAATTTGTCGTTTAAACTTGACATACAATAAAAAATAACCATCATCGTGAAAAGTAATTTTAAAATACTACAAAATTCTCCAAATAACAATACGTTTTTTTTTAATATTTAAAATAAAATAATCAATTTTTTTTAATATCACAATGAGTGACAAATTTTTACCAAAAAGAAATTTCTAAAACTGTCTCTCGATAAATAATAAATTTATAAAATAATTTGTAATTTATTTTTTTGACAGATAAAAAAAAAAGTGAAAAAATGAATTTAAATTCAGGCAAACTTATTCTGAAGATTTTATTTAAATAACTTGTACAAGTCCGTGAATCTCAATATATAAAATAACATAATATTTATAGTAAAATTTTAATATTTTTTATAGGGTATAAAAGTGTCATATACACGTAAATCAACATGATAAAGATAAGCGAGAAGTTGTCTGTAATTTATACAACATTTACATGAAGCCTTCAGGGAATAATACGATATGGTATAGAAATAGTGCAGTGGAACAAGTTTAAACTTTGAGAGGTAAAAGAGAGAATAAACTGAACATCACATCGTCTGAACTTGTGTCGTCTTATACCGAACTATTAATATCACTGAGTTAGGGGTAAGTGTATGCTTATATTTATATAGGTACCTATATATACACACTATATCAACATAAATGTATATAGAATAAATACAAACATTAATATGTATATATAACCGGACTTGTGCATCTTGAAAGAATATTACACTTTAGTATACTCCCGAGGGTGACGTAGAGTCAGTTTACCTCGTGAACTGGCAAGACACGGGGGTACCTACTGGCACGTTAAAGTGACGGCTGCAGAAGCGAGCTAAGACATGAAGTTGCCACCCATATCGTTTAAAATTTCCCATAAGATATACACTTCTGAGGAAAATTTAATTTTATGATTTTCCGAGGAAAAGAAAGAGCCAAAAATAAATGAAAAAAAAAAGCCATTCGTAATACCATATAATTCAGGTGAAACAAAATTGTATACCCGTCACATTGGGATTTTTTTTTATGGTTGCATGCAGTTTTATCTATATATAGGTATATTGTTAACCTATATATACATGTATATGACTGAAAAAAAACACGATACTTAATTCTTTGCTGACAAGACCCCCGGGAAATTACAAGGCATTATTTCCGGGAAAAAAAGTTATGCAAGGGGTAAATTAAAAAAATTAAATAGAAAATTTATAAATATAAATGGTAATTGAATGTCAATGCAATCAAGTTCAGCAGCTTTTGAAAAATAAATAATGAAATGTCGTGAAATAATTAAATTATAATTTATAAAATCCTCATAAAATATCGAATGTTTATTTTTACATACTACAAGTGTCTATTATTTATTTTTACTATACATATATATATTATTTTTTGATAGAGTTTAAATCTTGCCTGTATGCAAAGAATTTTGTGTGTATACAACATTAATATTCTATATTCAAGATTATTCGTTGAAGGATACGATATATTTTTTGACATGTCATTGTTGGCTTGGATAAAAAGAAAACTGCGAACTAAAAAAGTGATGGGCGATAAAATGTTGATATAATAAATTCAAAATAAAGAGGATAAAAAATAACATGAAGCAGATAAAATAACAATGAGATTGTTAAAATATTGCATTTATTCGTGATTGATATTTTAGTTATTATTTATTTATATTTCTTTCGTTTATTGACAATGATGAGATGCTTTTTAAATGTTTATTTTCTTTGGGAAAAAATAGAAACTTGAGGTGAAAAAGAAAAGTAAATAGAACTGAAATAAAGACAAACTACGAGAGAGGTCAATGACTGTTTAATATTTTTTATAAGTCAATGGAATGAAATACAAGTATGTGATGAAAATATTTTATTTGTAAGCTCACTTTTTTTTAGTTTTAAAATAAAATAAATAAAAATATATTTCATTGTTTGCTTTTGTAACTTTGCTGCTATTTTTTAGTATGTGGACTTGTAGATATATATCGTTATCAATAATTCTCATAGAGTACATAGACTTCACTATAGCACAATAGAGTTAAAAAATAGAAAAAAAAAAAAATAACAACGGTAAGGCAATAAATGAAGAAATTCGATTGCTTGAAGTCAACAGTTTTGATTTTTTTTTTTCCATGGACAAATTCAAAGACAGAGCTTAAAAAACAAACGACTTAAATTGAATTTTTTCTCCTAAATAAAAAATAAAAACCATGACAATGAGCGAATAGAAAAAACAATTTTATTTCTCCAGCTTAATGAAAATGATTAAAAAATTAATAGAAAAAATGATTTTAAAACGAAAATTATTTGAAGTTTATATGAGCTATTTTAGTAAAGACTTGATATAAATATTTCATATAAAATTTAAAAATATATCCATATAGATCTCTGTAGATAATACAAATTATTATTTGCAGTTTCTTTTGTTTTTTCTTTTCTATTACCCAGATAAAATAAAAAAAGATCCAAGATGAATGTCGTAAACCAGAAAAACGATAAAAGCTCATCCGACGTTTTACATTTACGGTCATCAAAGATTAATAAAGCTGTTGAGAAAAAAGCCAAGACATTGTCAGATTAAAGGACAGAAAAAGAAGAAAAAAAATTATGAGTTGAGACGTGTGAAAGTAGCACTCGTAAGATAAGCAAAGTGACTTTGCAGAGACGTCACGTGAAAAAAGAAAACAAAAGATAAAAAGAAAATTTTAACTAATAAAAAAAAAAAGCCCCGAGAGCTTTGGTCCATTTGGCTTTTACCCACAGCTACTGAATTATTCAAATTTTTTTTTGTTTGTTTTTTCTACCTAAAATACTTTTTAACAGCTAGAAACAAGTGACACTATCAGTAAATATAAATACAATATTTACAATTTATTATCTCTATTGAAAAATGCAAAAAAAAGTAATAAAATATTCATCAATTATTATTTAATTAATTTATAATTTTTAAAATATAATTTATTCAAGAGATTTTGTCAAAAAAAAATAAACTTTATTGAAAATAATAATAATAATTTGTCCCTCAGAGACATAGAATGGCCTATTAACTTTACCAAAACGGAAGGGATGCAAGAGAGCTCGTAACCAGTCATTATCCCCATTTAATCGAATAAATCAATTAGCGAATCAACTAATAATGATAATAAACTACCAAAAGCCAGTAACTACTCTTTCCTTTTTCTACACATATGCACACAAATGAATAAACACATATACGTATGTGTATTATCAGTACACACAGATAATAAAAAATATATATAAAAGCCTGTCTAGACTGGTCGCAGTCTCGCGTACCTAATTCAAACGACATTTTGACAGTTGACATACCTGTGCTTTTATATTTTCCGGCAAAAATTATTTTACAAAAAAATAGAAACAATAGAATGCAAAAAAAAAAAATATATATATATACACAATAAACAACTAATATTAATAAAAATTTATGAATGAAATGAAAATTGATAATGAAATTTATTAATCAAACAAATTAATTCATTTTGGATTTTTTAAAATAAAAATTTTGATTACAAATAGAATTTTATGTGCAATATTTATCGTAGTATTTGTTTTTCATTAAAATAATGAAATTAAATTAAAAAGATTTTTTTTTTTTTTAAGAAATCATATCTGTTAATTAATCCGTTCATTTTTTGAGTATATTAATTAATTAATCTACTGAAATGATGAAGAGATGATTATACTGTTATATCGAACAATAGATATGAATGGCTTTTGAATTTGATTCACTTGGAATATTTATTTGTGCATTAGAACGTAAATGAGGATAAATATATACCAAAAGTGTGTGTATGTGTGTTGGATGTGCGAGTATAATAAATACATCTCCAGTGGAATATTTTGGAAATAGCTAATACAGCATATATGCAGTGTTTTCATGATAAAAGATATGATGATGGCAAACCAAGGTATTTCGTGCGTGTGGTTTACCAGTAGGTGATAATGTGATGGAATGTGAAAACTTGGTTTGGAACGTGTGGAGATTTTATTGTCTCTCTTTCTGTTTTCCTCGATTTGTTTTCACTATTTATCTCGTGTTTTAATAAATTATTAGCCAAATAATACCCAAGGTGGGTTCTCAATTAGCCCTAAGGTCATCGTAAAATTAAATTATTTATATAATTTAATTTCGAAATGGAATTCAACTAATAAATTAATTAGTAATATAATAATTTTAATTTATAAATAATTTATTATTCAGCTAAAATAACAAATATTTAATGATTTTGGGAAATTTTTTATTTTTAATTAAACTTTATGTAGGTTTTAATGTGGTTAATAATTTTGATATACTTTTACTATTTTTTATTCAAATTGAAATGTAATTTTTTAATTTACTTTCGAGTCATTTTGAAATGTTTTTTTTTTTTGTCTATTATTGGGACTTGGAAAATCTATAAATAAAAATACTAAAATAGTTGTTTTCCAATGAAAATATATGCCGTGGTACATCTGGAGGTCGTAAAAAAAATAATTTATAACCGTGATTTTCAAGAGTTGTAATAAAGCACATCCATAATGTAAATTAGTTAAAAAAAAAAAAGAAAAAGCCAAGTGTATGTGAGTACGTAAAGAAAAACCGAACGAGATAGTAGTTATTTTATAATGAATTCCAAATAATATATTTTTATATGTGTAAGTTGTAAATCAAGGCAAATATAAGTCACGCAAAATAGATTCATCTCAACAGGCAACACGCTTTGAACATTCATCAAACGAAACGAGAGGAAATTTGTTTTTTTTTATTTTATTTTTTCACTTTTAAGAATCTATCTTGACTATTTCTTGAATATTTCATACTCTGACCTATTATATTTATTTGCTTCAATTTTATGATATTTTATTAATTTTATTACGTCTGCTTTTACATATCTATAAATAAATAAATAAAAGCTCGAAAATTTTAATAGGATAATCCAAAAATAGTTGAAAAATAAATGAAATAAAATTTTTATATTTTTCGCTATATGAAAATTTTAATAAATGACTTGTACATTTATTTTTTGGTCTCACGTAAACCTTGAGTTTTTCATTTTTATATATATATTTTTATCTCTTTTTATTTCATGTTCAAGTCACAGTGAATGTTGAAAATGTAACCAGTAAATCTTAAGGATTTTCTCATTATCCATGTCTTATCCATAGTGATGACGATTACAATAACAAATAGGTGAACAAGGATGTGGACCAGCATGACTTTGTAGACTGTTATACACGAGTCACTTGGGAATTTATTGTTAAAAATTTATTACACTATATTAGAGAATCCCTCAAGAAATGAAATATCTATTTGAAAAAAAAATAACTAAATAATGAATAAAAATACTTTTGATTTTTTTGTCTTGAATTTTTTATCTATATGATCTATTTTATTCATTATATTGATCATATAGAAATTGAGTATATTTTTTTTCCAATTTAAACTTCATATATATATAAAATGTTAATATCAAAAATAAATTTCAATCACAATTTGATAAAAAATTTAAACTATATTTACACAAACTTTTGTGAGTGTAAACAAATTCATCCAGGAGATTTGCAGCGTCAAAAGGGCTTGGAAAGTAAATAGTTTACCCGGATGCATATATTATATAGATATATATATGAAATGAGAGAATTTTACTATTTGTGCGTCACCTTTGGCATCTGCTCGCGTTTAAATGATGTTCAAAAAAAATAAATCTAGAAAAAATATAAGTGAAATTTTGCACAATGTTTGCTCTATCACGATCGTTGGAAATATCGAGTAAAGAAAAGTAAACTAGATTTTATATTTTTATTGACATAATGCAAAATAAAAGTTAATATATTAAAATTAAAAAGTGAAAATTTTATTTTCATTTTGAATGAATTTAAAAAGCAATCTTTTAAGTTTAAAATAACGAAAAAAATATATTTGAAAAAAAAAAAAAATTGATACAATACATATTGATCGATCGTATTTTTCTTTAAAATAAAATAACGAAAAAAAATTGTAGAAATAAAATAAATGATGCAATGGCAAACTTTATTTTCTTGCGGTTCGAGAAGAAAAAAAAAATTGATTTTAAAACGTTTTATATATCGGAAAGGAGAATTTATTCGATCGGACATTTTCGTTTTTTACCGGAAATAACGATGGGTACTGCAAGAGAGCATGGGTATTCCCATTGCGAATACGGTAACTTGGTCTCGATCGGGATAAGGAGCTTCGGCTTTCCGCAACATTTACATTCGATTACAGTTTACCTCTACTTTTCTCGACTTTCACCTCTTACCAATTCTTCAGCTGAATATTTTATACATATATATTTATTTTTTTTTATTGTACTACTTCTATATCCATCTGTACAAAACTGTCCTCATATATATCTCAATATACTTGCAAAATTTTCGCATTTACTAAAAGTTATTTTTTATTTCAATTTTATTTATTATCCCTGACTTTTACGTTAACATTTTCCATATTTTTACACATTTCCACTACTTATACTCGCCAGCTAAATACATATCAATTGTTTTTTATTGCCTTTGAAATTGTGAGATAAAGTTTTTATATTACATGAAAAAAAACTATATGATGGTCTTGTTATTTGAAAAAATTCTCCGGCGAAAACGCATGAGTAAAAATTTGACTACGTAAAAAATTTACACGTTCTTTTAAATAATTAAAATTGAAATTAAAAAAAAAACATTAAACAGAATAGTCATCAGCGAATAAACAACGTGAAAAAAAAAGCTCTACAATGCTTGTGCCATAAAGCTCAAAGATATTAGGATTAAATCGCTGCATACTAAATGGAGGGAAGAAAAAAATCTGCTTTTATATTTCATTTGACATCAAAGAAAATTTCTTTGATTATACCAAGTATTTACAAAAAATATCAAAAAAAAAAAAAAAGTAATTTTAAACAAACATTTTCGTTGAGTGTGGAAAAAAATTTTTCAATTAATTTATATTTAAATATTATTTACTCAACAAAATTTAATATTAAAATGTTGTATAATAATCCGAATGGCTTTCAGTTGTTGAAACTGTTGAAATAAAAAAATATACAAGACTTTTTAACAAACGAAAAGTAAAGACTTACTATTAAAAAAGTTTTAATTTTAACACTTTAGGGTATCAATGGACACCTACCTATCTTTTAATTATAATAACGATTTGAAAAGAATAAAATATCCCGCATATAGTTATAAAATTATGCAGTAATAAAACTGCAAGTTTAAAGCTTTTTTTTTTCAAACAGTCTTTTTTAATATTTAAATAACGTATAAAGGATAATAAATTATCCAAGTTTATACTCCAACAAGTAACCCATATATATGTACCGAAAATGACTAATCCAATGAAGCTTTTCTACCAAGCCAAGTAACAATTGTTAAAGCTTGGTCGACTCGCGTGCACACACTGGGAGACTCATAACTTTAGCTGGTCAGTATATACATGAAGTTTTCTATAGCCATATTATACTGTAAACGTAAAACGAAGCAGGATTAAACTTGAATTTGTGTGTGAATTATACAACTTGTGGGTTTGGGTGAGCAGCTTACATCATGTTTAGGCTTTTATAAGATAGAGAATTTAAAAATAAATTTTATAAGCAGGAAATTGATTTAATTACTGAATTGTTAATGTGAATTGTGTGTATTGTTAATAAACTTTTTGGAGTATGTAATACCGAGTTGAATCAGTCGATAGTCAGTCGAAATATTTAGTACAATAAGAAAATTTTTGCATTCACAGAATGACGATTGGATTACAATCTGGATGAATCGTAAAAGTGAAACGATAAGATTTGAAAAAGTATTATCTATTTATGTATGTATAAAGTGTTGAGTATAAAACAGTACTGTGCACATGGTACCAGTTATGATTCCACTTTAATTTGCGATTACTATAATTACGCGGCGACGCGGTGGCTATTAATGGCATGGCTATCACATTGCGGCATCTTTATATGTATCCAGTTGAATTCTCACTAGGCTTCAGGCAAATTTTGGTGGTCTCCCGCGTGCACATCATTGCCAAAGAAACATCATGAGGTCACTTTTTTTTTCCACTCGCACTCTTTTTTACACTCATTTGATTTTATTTTTTGAAAAACCCGTTGTCTGCTTTGTAATTCTGTCTCAATTTTTAATCCCTCAGTTCATAAACACGCGAATATTTATATATACATTTTTATATAACACAAATTTTAACCCCTGGAGTTTTTTTATTTTTTTTTTCAAAGTGCGATGGTAAATCATACTGTGCGCGGATATTCATGCGCCCCATCAGTTTCTCAGATATCGTTATCGTTCTTGCTTTTTTTCGAGGCAAAAAGCCTTGGGGATACTTTGAAAAATTTCAATTCATGTATAGCAATACACCTATATGCATGAACTATACGTGTTCAACGAAGAAATTACTTCTCTTTGAATCTTTCTTCAGATTCTTGGAGCATGATAATATATACTTGAATCAGTAAATTCCATCTTTCAAAGATTTTTTTATTTTTTTATATATACTAAACTTAAATTTTACATTTGAAATTAAATTAATTGGAGTATTATACAGATTATGTTAAAAAAATATATATAACTATCATTAAATTTGATGTTTAATAATTTTCAGTTTTATTTATTTACTCTATATATTTTTATAAATTTATTTAAAATATTTTTTGGTCATGTTAATTTTATTATATATATTTTTTTAATTTTTTCTTTCGAATTACCAATTATCATGCAAGCTCAAAAACCAATCCTTTACGCAATGAGCTTACAGCCTATTTCATTCGGCAAATAATAAAAAAAAAAAAACTCTTTTTTCTTTTACAGTATACGCGAAATACTCGATTTTTTTTACCTTTTTATCGCAAAACTAATCCGATTATCTTGAAATATATAGCCTCTCAATATATGCATTTTCATGTGACGATACTTTTTGAATGGAATAAAAAAAAAACTAATCCTCTATCTATATAAATTTCGTGGTATGTTCATACAACCACCGATTCAGAATGAAAAAAAATATATATATTCATAAAATATGTGAGTACAAATTTGTCGACGGTACAACTAAAAAATTAAGAATTACTGAAATAATAAATATTGATGAAGATATGTGTGTGGCTTGTAAAATAAAAATATCTACAATCATTCGTATAGATTTTTTAAAAACCAATCAAATATGTCTTTCAAATAATACGTCAAAAGTTTATATCACAGATTAAAATTAAAACTAATTTTTAATACTAACAATTTTTTGTGTTTGAAAAAAAAAAAAAACTCCGGAGCTTTTATAAGGAAATAAATTTTTTGAATTACTCACTCAACAAAACCCATGTACATCTTGAGAAAAATATCTTCATTACAATCTAGCTCACTCACCTGTAACAGAATAAACAAACGAAAAAAATTAATAAAAATTATGACTGTTTGTGATAACTGTATGACTGTAATTATATAATATAATCACCACATAATTTATTTTTGTATACACATATATCAAGTATACATTTGCATAAGACTTAAGTTATATATTTTAATAAAAAAAAAATATATATATTCATTAAAATGCAAGCAATATACAATGACTCTCGTCTAAGGATGACACTAAAATGTTATCTATATTTAATAAATTTTCAAATGACTTATTATTTTTTTATTAATTAATTTTAATAAAACATAGTGCATTCTTGAATCATAATTGTTCATTTGGATTATAGAACAATAAATTTATCATAATTTCGTTAAAAAAAAAAAAGACGAGACATGAATTTTAAATGCACGGAGAGAATGTTCACCAGAAAATCCAGTAAAGAAATTGCATCAGGAGATGAAATTGATCCCGACATATATACGATAGAAAATGCATACAGGTGTATACGTCTGTCCCTTCATACTCTAGAGTTATGCCGTGAACCAAATAAGTCTATTCTCCACCTTGCTTTCCATCCATCTTCTCTGACAAGGGTTATCCTCAACATAATTGGAAGAACGATTACACCCGAGGATTATTACGATCAGCCCATTGTGAATTCTCTCATCTTATCAACCCCTTCTACAAGGCCCCCTTCTTCCTCCCAACTCATACTTCCGGTCTCTCATTGATATCCAATATATATCAGGGCTACAATATAATTTTCTTTTCTCAATTTTCCGGATCCTTATAGAATAATAATAAAGCGACGATAATCTTCCCAAAACCTTATACTCCAATTTAGATTAGTATTTTTTTTTTTTAATTATTTTTCATTTCATTTTCATCAACATCAATTTATTTATAATAATAAATTTATATCGACCCTAATCCGGCTAATTTTTGAAATAATTATATTTTATGTAATTCAATTTTCGAAAAAATAATTTCATGAATTTTTTATCTAAAAAATAATCTGATAGATACAAATAATTGAATTAATTGAATTTCATTTTCATGTAATTTAAATATTAGAATAATAAAGCCATGAAATTTGCAATTTTACATAATTTTACATGAGTAAAAATCAGTTTGGAAACTTGGTGATAAATATTAATCAATGTCACTTGTTAATAATTATTTTTCAATAAGATAAAATGATTAAATTAGCAATGTAATCTATATAATGATATGAGTCACTGGATAGTTGAATACATGAAAAAGTGGCAGAGTGTGTAAGAAAAGTACAGATCGTTTCTCTTCATGGCGCATATCAGACACGTAGCCTGAAGCATGGCACGCTGCTTTATCTTGCCAAGAAAGGTCGAGTCGTGAATATAAGATTCTCTACTACATTTTTATAGCTTACATATAAAACATACGTATATTCCCATGGATTGGCCACAGGGTATACCTTTGGGTAATCGTTTTGTGATCAGGTCTATATCGTTGCTGTATATCTATAATATACGATGTCACAAAAAAATTTGCCTGACATGCTTTACTCTACATATCATGTTTGAATATAAATCGTTTAAATATTTTATATCTGTTACCGAGAAAAAATATCTATAAATTTAATAAAACCATAAGAGAATTTATTCCTCGGGCAGAAAAATATTTGAATCAACACAAAAGACGTACAATTAAATCAAATTAAATTTACTTTTCACTTCAAAAACTTGCAGAATTCGTGATGAATTTATTGTGCAGAATATTTGTACTGTTATTTTATTTTATAGCAATTAATTTTTAAAAAACTATATGAATTCTATATTTATTCTGATATTTTAAACAAAAAAAATATTATAGAGTATTTTTTTTTTTTATAAATTGTAATGTACATGTTTGAGAGAAAAAAATATGTGAGCTTTCCCTAATAAAAATCTATAAAGTAAGCTTACACTCTACAAGGAAATACTAGAGAAAAAAAAACTGAGTAATAATAGAAGGGAAAAATTCATACAGAATTTTTATTTATATTATTATTATATCTTATGTTTTTTCTTTGAATCTATATCTTTATTATGAAAGCACTGACAGCTTCACAGTAATCTTGTAAATTGGTTTAAAAACATTAGCTCGTATATTCCCTGTACATCAACGCTGGCATGTTAATTTTTCGAGAGGTAAAAAAAATTCATAAGTACTTTTTTTTCATACTTTTTAATGCATTGTTTCATCAGCAACTAATTATACGTGGAAATATGCAGTACAAAAATTAATAACAACTTGGAATTGTATTAAAAAAAGAATACAAATACTTAATAATAATAAAAAAAAATAAATAAACATTCAAAGACTCAGTAATGAGGGGAAAAAAATATAATAAAAAACTTGAAAATGTTTTTTTACTTTTGCTATTTTCAGGTACTTTCGACTTTTTCAGAGTTCATTTCTCGTTACTTGGATGAACGACTTGGAGAAAAACTTGGGCCACAACTTGGTTAGTGCATCAGGCATGCAGTGAAAAACTCAGTGTGCCGTTTGCCACTTTTGCAATTCTTGAAAATCACAACTTACTGGTTTTCAAGTAAAGAAAAATTCATGTACAAGAAACACACACACACACACACACATGTATGTCTGAATGTATTGAAAAAAAAGCAAAAAAATAATATGAAAAATATAAATATAAAAAGGCCAAGTTGAAACCAAAGTATGGGTATACATATATATCCCATTTGAGCTTAAGAAATATATTAAAAAAAAGAAATATGCCAAGAATAAATTGCATGTTTACTCTCTATATATATTTTTATAAAACTGTTGTACTTAAAGTAGAGTTGATGTGACTTGCGACATTTTTTTTGACTCCACATAAACGACAATAGAAATAATTTTCAAGCCGCAATATCCATATACTATTGTTGTAAATCTCATATATTCTACTCACTATAATATGGATATTTTTCATTATTATTTTGATATAATATTATGACTTTGTAATCATACTCTTTACCAGTTTTCCCTTTTTTTTTTCTACCCTTATAATCCAACTAATAATATTTATTCAAAATAAATTATCTGTCAGCAGCAAAAATACTGTTAAATCAAAGCTAATTATTTGTCTTTTATACTTTCGCATTAAATAAAAATTTATATGTTTTATTTTTTTATTTCTCATATATCTAGTGAGTGACTTCGTTTGAGATTCATGGAGATTATATGCATTTCTAGCACGCCTCACATGGGAAATTGGACTGAGATTGTCCTTATCATCGTAAATCACGTAACTGATATTACAAACCTGCTTCAATCTATAATGTTAACACGGGCTTGTCGTTTTATGTGCAGCTTTAAGAACGCTTGTCAAAAAAGGATATACTACTTTTTTTTTTTATCTCACAACACTTTTTAATATTTTATTTTTGTTGTTGCAAATAAGCTTTTTCGCATTATCTCATAATTTAAAATAATAATAAATATGTTTACAGTAAGTTCCTGTTTTCAATTATAAATTCAAAGCCAGGAAGTTTGTAAGACTTTTCAGATCACAAAAGTCGTCGAGGTAACGCTTGTTGTTATTTCCCAAGATCTTATAAACTTCCTGGCTCTTATTATAACCCAACATATATAAATGCATAATCATAAAAAAGTAAAATTCATATTCATAGTACTAAAATGTTATTAATAAATAATTTATTTTTCTAATTAAAATTATCAGAAGAATGTTCTAAATGAGATTTAGATTATAGACTTTTTGACATTTTAAATAACAGGAAAGCTCTGATTTTTTTTTTTCAAATATCGGGATATTGCAGTTGACTATTTGTATAAATATATAGATATGAAATTCCCACTTGTGAAGAGATTTTAAACAATAGAATTCAAAGCCATAAAGGTAGATGCTTTGAATGCATAGCGTCAGGTTAGCTTTACAGTGAGTAAAATTAATGCTCGTCAGATTTACTGACAACGAGTGTTCAGTATACCCTAAATTTACAACAATAGCATGCATTTATATATATAGATTTAATAAAACGAGACAGGTTTGTACTGGCAATTAGTCCGTTGGTAGGTGTCAGATTGTCGTAACAGACATTCGTCAGTGTCGGGCAGCATGTCATATTTTTTTCACTATAAACTGCATTATTTTTAACAAAGTAAAACGAGTTTTTATAAGTTAAAAAATAAACATAATAAAAGGCAGTTAACACTTTGTGATACTTGCGACAATTTATCCATTATTCACTTAGAGTCTCATTTGAGAGTGAAAATTCTTGATATATATTCGTTCGTTGATTATACTTATCGTCTATGTGGTTTAACCGGAAATTTATAAAGCCAGTAAACTAACTTCAACAATACCATAAAACTATTGCTAATTCAATAAAAAAATGTATTTTTTTTCGGACTAGCAATGATAATCATACTTGTTTTTGCCATAGTTAAGACACTGAGAAATAGGAATCTGATAATTTTGAATTCAGAGCCATGAACATGCGGTCTAGTATCAAAGAGCTTACAAGAGCATCGTACAGAAATGATAAATAAAAACTGTATTTGTGTTGGTAAATAAATGAACAACAAAACAATGAGATAGTAAGATTCGACCAAGTTCAACAAAACATTTGGTTAACATTGTAAACTGAATGATGTTAACTTTAACAGAATAAACATATTTATTGTACTGTTTGGTTATGTAATGAGAGAAAATACAAAGGAAAATGAAAATATATCTATATAATTACTGTTGCGAAGCAATGAAGTTTCCGTGAATAGAAAAAAATATTATTTTAAATAAAAAGTTTCGGGAAAATTAATGAGGAAATAAAGTTGTACTGACAGTTTTCTTCTTGTGTATAGGAAAGTTGGTCAAAGGAAGCTAGTTGGGCAAGATAAGTGATGCTTAAAATGAGCGTAATAATTGGATTAATTACTGTAAAGAAGCTTTTCCTTTTCAAATTAGCCAATCAGTATATATAAACTTAGTACGAAGCAACTTGGTCCAGCTGATATACTCAAGCTGATAGACACAAGTGCACATCTACTTTGAAGTCTTGATATGTGGTTTCAATTGTTGGCTAATATAATTTAGTCAATGAAGAGGTCATTGTATTGTGTCACACCTGATGTTTTACATTGATTAATCAAAGATGAAAATCAATGCATCAATGTCATTGTTTATTGTGGGAGAAATCAAAACTCGTTGACAATTATTTAATTATTAAAATAGTTTTATCCAAGCGATTGTCATTTTATTTTTAATTTACAAATTTTAAATGTATTTAATTAAGAATTGTAATTAGTGAAAGATGAAAGGGTGAATAAATATTAAATAAATTTTACGTAAACTTATATATGGTATGTCTTTTTTAAAACTTCAAGGAGAAGAAAAGTTAATTATTTGTCAACTGTGATTAACACAAAGGAAAAAAGGTGATTCAAATGGTTTTTTGGTTGCGACAATATTAAAGTTGTTTAAATATTCTTAGATAACTATTGTAATATTTCCACAATAAAAACTTGAATACTTTATTCACAAATATTCTCTTTGATCTCAAATCAGATGTAACGAACTAACTTTTTGCTAAAGAAAAAAATGTTTAATAATTAATTGTTCTTTTGGGAAAAGCTGGCATGTCGATATAATGAGTCGTTACTAATGACTTTTTTGAAAGTTTTGAGCTTTATTTTGTACATAAAATATTGTTATTTAATATTAAGTTGATTTATTCATGGTTTTTCTGGGCTATAATAGAAGTCAGGTACAGGTTGAACGCATTGCAAAATTCGACATTCATGACTGTCGAAAAAAGTGAGTTGTAAAGATAGAATTGACGGTTATAATATATGAAAGAGGAGAGCTTCTTTGGAAGTATGGCAAGTTGATTCAAAAATAACATTTGGCTCTACAGTATCTCAGTACTAATAAAAAACTACACGAATATCAAACAATAATCACTAAAGCTTTGTAATTTAATCACTGTAATGAAGTAAGAAAACTAAAATACATAAAAGGTACGTTAAAAAATAAAAAAAAGGATTAACTCAACGATCAAAGTTATTATAAATGCTTTGGCTGAATAAAGTTTATAATCGTTCATAAGTAGCTTATATATGACAAGAGAACCTTTACGAACAAATTTGTCAAATAATAAAAATAAACCTGGTAAACGATGTGACATGGTGAATTTCAAAATGAGGCAAATAATACTCAGTTATATACGGATTATTTAACAAATATCAAAAAGACTAATCTAATGGATAATATGGAATAAAAAGCAAAAGAATCCAAAAAATATAGTTACGATCTTGCCAGGATTCGAACCTGGAATCTTCTGATCCGTAGTCAGACGCGTTATCCGTTGCGCCACAAGACCATTTTGATATTTGCTAAGTCACACAGTCAAGCAAAAAGTGGCACAGGTTGGCTGACCATATAATGGCCTTAACTTAAAACTCGACTCAATAGGCGTTTAGAAATTCTCAGTTCGGAGCGAATTCGTATCTTATTCGAAACACAAATAAAGTTTCAAAGTCACCTATTATTATAGAGTCAAACATCAACTGATAAAATAAGGTCAATCAATGGTTCTCTTTATACATGCATATTATAGAACTAAAATAGAACATTGAGAAAATATTTAAAATAAATTATAATGACGTCATGGACCCTCGATCTAAGGCACCTGTCATTCTGTTGAGTTTTTCTATTTCCGCATTTGACATTTCATATCTCAAACTTATATAAAGAAACTCAGACCTCGGGTCTTTTGGTATATATTTGGTAATCAATATACTGTATGATGAACGTATTAAAGAATTATTCAATGAATTTCAGTTTGTCGAATACAAAAGTATTTATAACGAAAAACTGCGTTAGACGAGGTGTAAAAAGAGACGGACTGACGAAAAAATTTTGTCAATTAAATATACTCGCAAAAAGTGGGACAACTCAGCATGTTTTGTTTAGAAAGCTCTAAATGAGTTTGGGAAACTTTGATGACAAACTTTCTGGTCTCTAAAGTAGCTCAAAACTAATACAAACAGTAAAACCAAAAAAAGCAACTCTTCAACTAGTTCACACTCATAGACATTCACCCTTCAATTGTATTCTGACATGTATTTTGCAGGGTCTGCACGTATATTTTTATTTTAAAGTTCGACTGACATAAACTAAAAGATGAAACAAATATTTTTTATTGTGTTAATAAATATTTTTAAAGTTTGATAAATACAATTCAAGAAAATTCATCAATCGACAATTTAATATGTTGATTTCATTCAACATTTCATCAGTAAATCACCTTATATAGACGATGCTATTATCCGCGAGTTGCCCACTGTGTGGAACAAAGTGAGAACGATAAACGAGCAACTTGCATGCTACCGAGACAGAAGGCGGCTCTTTACCACGGAAATTACCACAGCTGGCACAAGAGTGAGAAGCAAGAATGGCTAACTCAAGCTCTCTCAATTCTCCTCACTTCCTCATTCAACTCCTCACACCCATCTTTATTTTACCTCAACAAAACACCTCACCCGTACACACTCACATATCATATAATACCTATGTAAAGATAGACAATTTTAGGAGGTTTCTCAACACAAACGTGCATGCAAAAGTTTAGATCTTACGATAAGCATATCTCAAAATTTTGATGCCTCTAGGTGTCTTCAAATTGTCGAAGCATCACTTAAAATATAGAGAAACACATAAAGTGACATTATGTTACGAAATTGCTGAATACATAATAATATTCTGTTAGATAGTGATAAACTTTACTTTGCCATCATGTGAATATTGATCAGATAACTGATTTTAAAAAGGAAATTATAATCTTCAGTATGAATGAAGTCTTACCCGAACAGAACAAAAAATAAAGGCAAGTTAATTATATGCTATATAAATTTTAAAGAAAAAATCTGATGTAAAAAAATCCTTATTATGTCATGTGAATAAGTTTAAAAGAAATCACTTTATCAATTAAAGTCAGGGATAATGAATGCTCGGGTTGCAGAAGACAGAGATTCAGTTGACTCTTTAGTTTGGTGAAGGCTCAAAGGCACAGGATAATTAACGATGAAATCCTGGTCTCTGTGTCTCACAATTCATGGTATTTCATGATTTGGACAAGCAGTACAGGGGAGCAACGGAAGAAATCTCATGTCTGGGCGGTTCATTGAGGCGTTGAGAGAGGAAGAGATTGCAAAGAGAATCAGACATGGCTGGGGAACGACAAACAATCAGCAGCGAATGCAGACAACCTGGGTGGCCAGTATCTAGACACTGACAAAAAAAATGTATATAAAAAAAAAAACCGCAGCAGCAGCAGCAGATAACATATTGTTAAACTTTGAAAATAATTTTAATAAAATTTTACCATCAATTGAATGCTAATCACAATGCTCAAAAACAAATCACAAAAAAAAAAAAATATTGATAAATTCCGGTCATGATTTTATATAAAGACAAAAAACAAAATACTAAATTTTTTTTATTATACCTCAATTTGTTTTATACAACAATTTATCTCACAATTCTGATGGGTTTGCATTATTTTGCGAATGTATAGACAAACTCAAGCGTATTACAATTGGGGCGTATCAATAACAACCAGAAAACGTGGATTCAACTTCAAACTGTTATTCCGAGATTTTTTTTATACCCTTGTTGGTGCGTGCTGTACATATCGATTTACATTTTCGGGATGCCGTTAGTTCAATTCATACACGCGATACAACACAATGTACGTGTTATTTCTACATCACATAAATACATTGAAGCTTTTCTCGATTTAATTCGCACCATTTTACACCCCTTTGGATTTTTTATTTTTCTACTGGTGCTCAATGCTCTCGACGGTCCATGGTTGGTTAATTACAATCAATTTATTATTGAAAACTATACGATTACACCTATTTGATATGCCGCGACACTCAAAACTCGTACATCACACTTAATCGTTGAATATGGAACAGGTGTTCTCTCTAGCTATGCACACAACCATCTCTCACATCCAACTAGCTTCCCCTTTTTCATGCACATTAAATAGTATTGTTTCAGCAAATTTTATTGTTTAATTTGCGTTTGCATATTTCGAAAACACACACTGAATAATTTTGATAATGAGATTGACTATACTAATGTTTCTCCCGGTGTACATATAGGCTGGGAAAAATTTATCAACACTGGAATTGTCTGCTTGTTTAAACTCAATAAAAGAGACTTGAGTTTAAAAAAGTGCAATTTAATTATTCAAGAGAATTTATATGTAAAAATATGAACGTTAAATGTTTATAATGTTTATGAAATTTTTCATCTTGTACTTGTCATGTGTAAATTGAGATAAGAGGTTTTATTATTTCTTTTTCTATCCGTTATGTTATTTTTTGTCACAGGTAAAGTCGGATCATCAAGGATTAAAGAGCCCTCCCTAGAATTAAACTGGCAGTATTTTCCAAACAAAAAGTCTCCCAAGAAGATTACGTAGGGGTAAAATCGCTCATGGATTTGTCATACTGAAACAGCTCTTGCGTGTCTGGCTGGAAAGGAACAATTTTTTTATTTTTTTTTCGTCAATTTATAAATTCTAGTAGGCAGTAGCTAACTCTCTCGCATTATGTTTTCTTTATTTATCCTTTTCTTTTGGCTGATACCATACCGGATTTGCAAAACCAATATTCGAAATAATACATCCTTGATCCTTCCACGCATAGAATTTACTGTAAAAATCTTGTCTTCCTCGTTTTAGCAAATGAAATGATTAATAAAAGTTTAAAAAAAAAAAAAAAGAAACATAAATATTTCATTTTACGAACCGTGTTACAATTAGGTTGTATATTTATACTGAAAACATGAAACTGAATCTAAGTGTAATTCAATCTGGTATCCGAAAATTCAATTATACAATCATAAAAATTGTGGAAAAAATAAAAAAAATACATGATATATACGTACACTTTTCGTGATTTATAGTGGATATTAATTTAATGTAAATAAAATATCAAAAAGTCAAGAATTTTATATACTTTTTCACGTCATAAATGTAGAAAATAAAACTGAAATTTCATTAATGTTTATGACGAGAAAGGTATACATTACCAAAGAGTAATGGAAAAAAAAAAAAAAAAAATGAAAATTAAACGAAAAATGAACGGAAAAAAAGGTGAATAAATAAATAATAAAAAAAATTTACGTCTCTCTGTGTCACCACGTCCAATAACACGCAGCAGTAATCACGATTTAATGGCTCAATAACCTTCACTGTACTATACTTTGCTGATCGAAACAATATAATGCTTACGAAAATCAATAACTTTAACACTGTCGTCTCTGCTATCAGTTTTGAGGTGTAGATATGACAATCGACAAACTGAAATACTTTTTTTTTTCTATTTATATTATCCTCAAACCGCAATGTATATTTAACGTATTTTGTTGTCATTTTTTACCGACTATTTATGGAGATTAACTGAAGCATATATACAATTCTCAAGTATGACTAAGCCAGAAAATGAAATAATTGAATAATAAATAAATAAATAAATAAATAAAATTGCTAGGTGTTGAACATGTACGTGTCAAATGAAAACTTTCCATCCGTAATAATATAGTTCTGTCTTTTTTATTATTTTCTAACCTTTGCACATTTCTTTGATTGACGATAGGGCGCGATCGAAAATTCTCATGCAGCATATTCGACAAATGATTTATGACACAAAGGTGCAATGAATGCTTCAGAGTAAAAAATATAAAAAAAAAAACACATATAGCCTTTTGAATATAACGTAGAATTGCCATATGCGTACGTGCGTGTTTGATTGCGTGCACACAGAGTTCCCATGCCAATAATATCTTATAATGTCTTTGGAATGCTCTGTAGTTACATGTGTATATAAATATTGATTTTAAAAACGATGATAATAAATAAAACTTTTAAAAAAATATAAAATTATTTCATGCATGTATGGACATTGAATTTTGTGATTTACAGTTTGAAGAAATAATGAAATATTCGAATTTTTAATAAAATAGTAAATACATTCGATGAAGTGCATAATAAAAATTTAAAGAGACTAAAAGGTTTGAGAGAAAAAAGAATGATAAATTGACAACAAGAGTCATTATTTTGCGTAATATTAACAAAGTGCTTTTTAACTTTAAATGAAATTTACTCTACTGACAAATAAATCGTCTCGAAAAAAAAATCAATACATTTATAAGATTTTTTGTCTAAAAAATTATATCGACTATTCAGAATTTAATAAAATTCAAATAAAAAAACAAACAATATATTGATAAATTTAGTAGATTGAAATTCACTTTTGACCCAAAGTAAAATGAAAAAATACTGGCAAAAGTTAAAATCAATTTCAATGATGAAATAAAAAATAAAAAACCAAGTAAAACCTATAATTGTTTGAAAGCAAATTCAAGTAAAGTAAAAAAAAGAAAATAATACGTTAGTTGTATATATAATACTCTTGTAGTAATAAATTTATTGCTAAAGCAAAGTTTAGAAACGACTAAAAGTAATCTCAAGAACTTTTTTTTTGTGTCTTTGTATGAGAAAAAAAAAAAAACAGCTGTATAACATAATGAGTTAAAAAATAAAAGAATAAACATGAATTTAAATTCCGAAATGAATAAACAGATCAATTTGAATATCTTAAAATATCGAAATATTTATTATTGATTTCGAATTATAACTATCAACACAAACAAAATCCTTCAACTATCATTTTTGTAAAAATGGAAAAAAGAATCTACAAATCACGAAAGTAACTAAAACTTCAACATCATAAAGTATTTCTTGATTCATAAAAAACTTTACTGCTAAGTTTTGTGATATTTTTTGTGTTTGAGTTGGTAAATAAAGTAGAGTCCGTTGCTGTAGTTTACAAAAACAATCAAATTGTCAACTCATTTTTGAATAAACAAATATGTATCGAAGTATTCAAGTTGATCAATAAAGTTTGAATCTAATAATCAATGATTAAAATAGCAAAAAAGAAAAGCCCAGCCTGACAAAATAAATAAAACAAAATTTGTAATTTAATCTTTCGCAAGTTGACTTTTCTCAAGTTGTACTTTTTTTCGTAAATCTAGTTATATTGTGGAAATACATCAACACCTCAGTCGTAGTATCACAAATAGCCTATAAGAAAAAACTTTTTAAATCGCAAAAGTTTAATAGGTTTATGCGCGCACATTTTGTAAATCCAAGTGCACCACTAAGTCGATATTTTGTAGCGGTAAAAAAAATATATAAATGTATTTTATTACATGAAGTTTCGTATATAAAATCTAACAAAAGGCTACAATATTTCATTTTCTTTTTGCCACGTATGAAACATAAAAATCTTTGTGTTTGTTACTGGCTAGCAGCAATGACACATGTAGAAAAATTGCAGGTAGTAAATTTGAGCACGCTTTACTGGGCTTTTTTTTTCTCTTTGTTAACTAAACTATTTGTTTCGAAGAGAAAATAAAAAGGGAATAAAATTTTGTTAATTTAAATGAGTAAGAAAAATTATAATTTAATTGTTTTTTCTTTTTATCAACTATTGGAATTTATTTTTCATCTTGAAAATACCAAATAAACATCTATTTTTGAGTATACTATGAAGAAAAAAAAAAAGTTTTTAATAAAAAAAAAATACGAGTCGAGTATTTTGTCGAAGAAATTTTCTTTTTTATGCAATATTAAATTGTAAATAGTGTAAAGACACCCAGGTAGAGACTGTATAGTTTTAATTTTCTTTTTTTTTTTTTCATTTTTTTCCGGTGCCAATGTTCTTATAAGGTAAAAAGTTTTCTATAAACCGTACCAATGAAAGAGGAGAGCTAGATTTTCAAAGTTTTGTTAAAGTTACTTCGAACAGGAATAGCAAAACTCCAGTTATTCGAAACTGGTGAAAGAGAATAAGTTGTGATTTTAATAAACCTCAAGGTACTCTTATAAACAAGCTAAAAATAGTCAAAACTTTGTTAAATGGAAAAAGAGTTTATGGCCGAATAAAATATTAAAAATTTACGTTTCATAACACAATACATGTCATGTCTAAATTCATTACATTTCAAAATAAAAAAATTTTAATTTTGTTCTATCAATAAATTAAAATAATTTTCATTCAAGTTTTCTTTTATTTTTTAATTTTTTGCGATAAAATACTTTTCAGTTTAATATGCTAATTATTATTTTTTGTTTGTTTTTATTTATTTGCAGTGCATGCATTTTGTGACGGCTAAACGTGTCCAAAAATTTTCAGTAATAAACCCAAAGATAATTCTTATATGAATAATTTACGAGAAAAATATGAATATTAAAAAAAATCTTATCTTGAAGATTAATTTTATGAATTATTTGTTTATTTGGATGTAAACTATATTTTTCTTTACAACCATTTAAATTTGCTGAATCGAATTTTTATTTTTCCCTCAATGTTTATAGGTACTTGTATTAAATGTAAGCTCATCGTAAAATAAAAAATACAATCCGATGTAATTATTATATATGTTTTGCTGAGTTGAATTTATATTGCATGAGCAATAACAAATTCTGCTGATCATGCTCTAATAAGTAAAATAAAACAAATCGACAAACATGTTAAATAGATAAGTAGATTGTGGCTTTGGAGTTTTTAGGCTATAAAATTTTGACTTATTAATGGGTCAATTCCTTTCATTATTTTGCTGCTTCGCACTCATATTTATAAAAATTAAAACTGCCATTTATCGAAGCTATTAATAATTGAAAAATTATTTAAGTATAAATAGAAGAGAAAAAAAATTATTTCAAAATTAATAATGATTAAAGTTTATGTTATACATCGAAACGCGTGACAAGAGCCAAAACAAAAGGATTTTCTCGCGTGATTTTCAGTATCCCTTTTTGTGAATAGCATACACGTTTATAGGATTTGCGATTAATCAAATTAAATTAGCTATGAATACATCAACAATCCATCAACGACTATGAGCTGCAGATTTTTTACAATAATTATATTATCAATGACATTTTCTTAACTCAACAAACTTCAAAAGTTTGACAGAAGAAAAAATTACACAAAAGTTTTGTGTGATAACTATTTTAGCCAATTGTAAGAGCAGTCAGAAAAAAAAAAACATTATAACAGACACCAGCTACATCATGGATTCAAACTTTGAGTAGGAATAAAGACAAAAGTTGCATTTTTATTGCAATAGCAACTCTCATCCAACGACTGAACAATTTAACGTCTCGTGTGTTTCTTTTAATGGTCTACAGTTTGAACAGTTTTTAAAAAATGAACCTTAATTTTCTACATTTTCTTTTTTTATTTCTCATCTCTTTCACTGAATATACGATTTGCCCCAACAACTACTAGCTAAACTAAAATAAATGCGCGGTCTGGATAAAAAGATTTACTATCGCAGGTCACAATTGGATAATGGCTACTATCTATACGTAATTCCTTGAAACACAAAATGTCGCGTTATCCAATCTACTTGAAACAAGGTAAAACTGTTATTTTTAGCATTAATATTATCCTTATTTACTTTGATAAAATTAATTTTCATTTGACACATATAATTATTTAATTAGCTGATATGAAATATCGACTCAAACGAGCATTAATCATTTAAATTTATATTATAAATATTTAAGTCTTGACAATTTTAACAACTAATTATTCCCTCAAGGTATTATAAATTGTGTATGCATAATAAACCGACCCACAAAGTTTTGGTTATTTTGTAAGTCGTGAACTTTTATTTTCACAGATTCAAATAAATTTCAAATAATGCACATTAATTATGAGGAAAAAAAATTAAATGTAATTAAAAGTCATATGGATTTCTTTTTTAAGAAAAACTCAAATTAAAAATTATCATCAAATAAATCAATTTTAATTTTATATCGTGGTTTTATCGAATTGTCATACTATGAATAATTTATATGGCTATCAACTGCACAAGATTTAAATAGAAATTTCTTAACTTGTTTAAATTTCACTTAACATTTTGGTGATAAACTATTTTTAAAATAGCTTAATAATTTTAATGGATCCACTCATAGTAGAAGAATATAAATATCTGTATTTGGTTAGAGCCAAATGAAATAAATTTTATTCTTTTATATTCCTAAGCTATATATATTCACAGCTCGTGCTTTTATTTTCTTGTTCTTTCTTCTTATCAGCTATGTTTAAATATATGGGAATTTGATAAAAAAGCAGGTATATGTATACTTCTGCAGCCGAGGAAAATTGTAAGAACGTGAAAAACTCAAACAGGCCAAACAAAGTCATGTAAAAAAGTAAAAAGAATAAGTCTGAATGAGAAAAAAAAACCTCCCAAATAAATAAAATAAAACTTGCAAGTTGTTTAGTGAGTATTTATGTGTAATATAGTGTGGATATTTGTCTGTTTATATAGAAATTCAACAGAAGGGTTAGAAAAACTTTGACAGGTTTTACACATGAGAAAAGATGAATGACCGGTTATCGTGTTCGACCGCAAAATTTTCACTTTAAATACCAGATCCACACCGTGGTGGTAAAGATATACATTCTCCAAAACAACATGGTAAAGCAACTACAAACAATAGCATATACATTACTTACGCTCAGTCCATATTTGCACATTATTCTACAGATTCGGTGTATTCAAATGCAACTAACGTACTTTGAATGAAACATTCATAGCCTTATCATACAACTATTATTATAGCAGAAAGATTGTATATGAAAATTTAAATTAGTTACATATTTTATCTACTAAAATTTCAGCTTTTATATAATTTATATATTTTTATCTTTTTAATTAAATGCCAAGTTACTATGTGAATATAAAAATTAAAAATGTATATATTTTAAAATTATTTATTTCAATAAAAATAAAATAGATATTTCACTGGCAAATGAATGTAATTTCTGTTAAATTTCTTTTCAAAATCGATATTTTGTACAAGAAATAAAGGAAAAGATTTATAAATTGAGAAAATAAAATAAAGCAATTTGAAATTTTCATGAGAATTTATATCGATAACAATTACAAATTAAAGTTGAAGTTTTGGGATGAAAGAGAGATGTTATTACTAATGCGTGAGAAAATGCTTAGCGTTTGGCAAAGCATATCCGAGTTGAGAATACTTGACAGCTGATTCACTGGAGCATAATATCACCCGCATTGTATTTGATATATATATAATGCCTAATAAAGTTTACTTAAAACTTGTTCATAATTAACAACTTGTTAGATTGTTCACTTGATCTGGCTTCTTCTCAAGGCAAAGTGAAAACTATATATTTTATTAATATACAGCCGAAAGATAGTGAAGGAGAGAATTTAAAAAATTAATATGGTATATACCTTATCAAATAATGAGGATATACTTTGGAAACTTAACGCAGTGAATCGAAATTGATACTCTTTAATCAGTGGAGAGAAGATGGAGAAAAAAAATAATATCAATAAATAATTATTGAAAGTTGCAAGTCTCGTAGTCTCTTTAGAGTCTTGTTTTTTGTTTTTTGAAGGCTTAACTTTATCGTATATATAATGCAGTGGCCAACAAAATCCAATTAGTATTTCAATTGTCTGTTTGGCTGTATAATTTTGCTGCAAGTGGTACAATTTATTTACCAATTAAAAGATGAATTTTTTAAGACTATATTTTGCACAAAGTACATGCTATTTTTGAAATTTAAAAGGTCTGATGTTTAGTCGTTTGATTTTTCTTTTTTTACACATCATAACAATGAAAATAATTACAATTTTTTTACTAAAGTGTAGAGGGAAAACGCGTAAACACTATTCATCGAATCTCTAACAAACTGTGCAAGCTGACACAGTAGTTTCAATTTTTTTTTTTTTTTTTGTCATGATTTATGCTAGCATTTGTTTTGTCATTCGTATTTTTTGAATATTTTTTTGTTATTGTTCGTTGCAAGTACTCTGAATTGAAGAGAAAAAATAAACAAATAAAATTTATTGAAATGAAAAAAAAATAAATAAATCAAATATTTATTAACGAGACAACGAGTAACGCCTACAGCGCTCATATATTTTATTTTTTTTCTTAAACTTTTTTTTTACAATAAAAATAATAAATAAATAAAAAAAATTGGAATCATTTTTTCACCGATAAATGTTAGTTTTTAATAGCACTTGTGTTTCATTATTATGTGATTTTTTACTGACGATTTAAGAAGCATTTTTACGTATTTTTTATCAGTAAGAGTATATCGGTCTCAGTCAAACTCGTTCAGAAAAAGAAAAACACATTAATTGCTTGAAATCACCGTGAGGGTCCTGATTTCATTAACGATAATGCTCATCCTCATTCTATCCAACTAAGCCTTTTTCAAATTACCACTAAAAATTCAAGTGAAATGAAACAATTATCTATTTAAAAAAATTATCAAAAAAAGAAATATCCATTACAGAAATTAAAAAAATTATTTTTTTAATCAACAAAAATTGTATTTTAATCCATTATAGTCATATTCATTCGGTATTTATAAAACAAAGTTAAAAATGAAATAAAAACTATATGTATTTTCAATTAAATGATTGAAAAAATTCAACTAGAAAAAAAAAAATTAAAACAACAAAAAAGAGTGATAATTTTTCTCGACTTATTGAAAAAACTTTGCTACTTTTTCAGGATTATTCAATTTTTTGTATACATCTTTGTAACTGTCTAGACTTAAAACTTGTAAAGCTTCATTGCCGTCACGTCTCTGGTGTAGATTAGTACGAAAAAAAATAAATAAAAGTACATATTATTTCGTTTATACTGGACTTGAAAAAAGCTTAAGTAAGTCTTATTCTCTTCGTTACAATTTAGTTATTAATTTATTTTTTTTTTTCACACAAAAATTGGGCTAGAAATTTCTTTATGGATGACATTTGTCATTGGGAATAAAATATAAAATTAAATTTATGGAAAATGCATTTGACAAAAATTTTTTCACGCATCAAATAACATTAAGTTATGTAATTTATAAAAATGTCTGGCTTTTGTTCTTTATTTTATTTGATCATCCGAGATATGCTGGTCCTTTTTTAGAGCTAATCTTTCTTCGCTTATATCTGACAATGATGAAAGACTTGGTTCTGGTCATCATTTTGTGTTAATCTTAATTTAGCTGGTTCGTCTCATGGGAATTCATCCAGTAAGTGGCAAATGACACAATTTCTAATGGAGAAATATTGAACTTTGCTAACAGAAAAATATATATTTTCTCGGTTATGGTGACAACATCCATACGTACAGATAAAAGAAAGAAATAAAAAAAGACAGTATTCCATTATCATATAGGTTACATAGTTGTCAAAATGTAATTTTGAAAAATAAAAAATACAAAAAAATCTATTGTCATTTCATTTTTGTTCTAAGAGAACTTGCAAAAAATAAATGCAATAAAGAAGTTAATTTAAAAAATAGAGAATTAGATAATATTGAGGACGTGTTGATTTTAATTTTAACTTTTAGTGTTGAAATGAAATTTCTTCGGTTCGAGAGATATGAAATTATATTATTCAGTTAAAATACTATATATAGCACAGATTTATCGTTAGTTTATTGAAGCGAGATAATCGATAGACTAGAGCTCACTGAATTAAGAGGCAGTCGGGTGTGTGACCACAAGTTCTTTGCTCATTGCATCTTTAACTCAACTTTTCTTATATTGATGTTGATATAGATAATTAATAAAAAAAAAAGTAAAAGAAATTAAACACAGTTATCTTTCAACTGGAAGTATGAAATTTATTCTTAAAATTAGCAAACTGAATTAAATAAAACTGCAAATTTAGTGTAATTTAATTAATAAATTTAATTTATGTTGAAATAATAAATATAAATTTATGAATTTATTTTACGTTGAAAAAAATAACAAGTATCTTCTGAAGTCAGCTACGAAAAATCAAATAAATAAAAGTAAATAATAATATAAAATAGAAAATTGCTATGTACTTATGACTCCAGTGGAATGAAAATTTTTGAAAATTGTCAGGTGTATAAATTGAATTGAAAATGCGATTGAATTTACGCTTTACGAACTTGGTCATCTACCACTCTTGGGCTTCAATTTGAATTTCGTAATCACGTATTCGTGGTACACGAATGCACGCGCGATGCAACGTGTCAAGCTGCATATTGATTTTGTCGGTTCAGGTAATATGACAATCTAGTATTTCGATGGATTTCGTTGATATTCCTCAGACCGTATTGAGGTACCAATAGATACAAGACTTAACCACAGACAGACATAATGTTCAAGGGACAACTGGACATTATTTTCATTTTTTTTTTGTGAAGTAATAATTTCTTGATTACCGAAAACGATAACTGAATACGTGTGAGATATATTAAATATATAAAAATTCATTTCAACTTTTAGATGTCAATATGTTGAAAGAAAAATTACTAATAAAGTCACTAAACTAATAACATGAAAAGTAATTGAAAGGTACTTATAATAAATAACTGGACGAGTTTATGTTCTCTTATGTAGTTATACTACTACAAGGTGATCCAAGGCATCACAAAGTTTTTCAAACTAATTTATAAACATAATATACTAAAAAAAAAATTACCAATGATAATAAATAATACGTCAAAAGTTTATATCACAGATTAAAATTAAAACTAATTTTTAATATTAACAATTTTTTGTGTTTGAAAAAAAAAAAAAACTCCGGAGCTTTTATAATAAAATAAAGTTTTTTAAATTACTCACTCAACAAAACCCATGTACATCTTGAGAAAAATATCTTCATTACAATTTAGCTCACTCACCTGTAACAAAATAAACAAACGAAAAAAATTATAATAAAAATTATGACTGTTTGTGATAGCTGTATGACTGTAATTATATAATATAATCACCACATAATTTATTTTTGTATACACATATATCAAATATATATTTGCATAAGACTTAATTTATATTTTAATAAAAAAAAAAATATATATATTCATTAAAATGCAAGCAATACAACAACTCTCGTCTAAGGATGACACTAAAATGTTATACAGTCCGTGTCAGAGCCATACTATGACATAAATTTTGCACGGTTGAAGTGGTACAATTAAGTGCCCCAGAGAGTTGCGAAAACGTAGCAATCTATCTTTTTTTTTTTCTCACTCTCTCGTACTTTTTTTTATTTATTTATTTTATTTTTCTATCACTTTTCTCGCTAAAGGCGTCGGAAAAATGTATATAAATGTGAATGAAGAAGGGAACTTAGCTGTATCAGACAGTTATGCAACAGAGACGTTAGTAGAATGAAAAAAAAATGTACATTCATGAAATGGAAAGGTAAAATTAATAAAAAAAAACAAACTCAAGGTGGATAAAATAGGTAAAGATATAGGAAAAAGTTCCTACGAGTGAAACAGAAAAAAGCAATGAATCGAAATGAATTGTAGAAAAAGTGGATAGCAAAAATTGCAAAAAAAAAGAAAAATATAATATTGCATGAACGAGATAAAATTGCACAATGCTATCGAGTTTTTCCTTTTCAAATATATATAGATTTATATATAATAATAAACAGATTTTGAGACAGTCATACAAAATCTATATAGAATTTCTATGACAATTTATGAAAGTGAACAAATACTTTTTTCATATATGAGAATAATAAAAAATTCGAAATCAAAAATAAGTAGAGAAAAAGATAATGTTTTTATTAAAAATCAAATGATGACACTATTTAATTTTTGTTAATGAAATTCCGAGTCTATAAAAAAAAATACTGATGATCATGGATGTTGCGTTGATATTAAAAGCATTTATGATTGTTTTTTGTTATTTTTTTTGTTCGGAAATAAAAGATCTTGTCGATAGAAAAAAAAAAAAAAGACTGGAGCCCATGAATAGTTGAATACAAAATACTGTTTTCAACATGTTTTAATATAATAGCTGCAGTTTCAAAGTTGAACCTTGCTTTTGTATCGATATAAAAAATATTATATTCAATTTTTATTTGAGCTAATGTGATTTTCAATTGAATAAATTGCCTAATAATAATAATAATAATCAATATTTAGCTTAAAATTTAGTAACGAATAATGGATAGCCATGTGATATCTGAATGAGTTCATTTTAATTTTCATCACGTTTATCTAATGACATGATTTTGTTATGCTTAAAAATTGGATTCAATTATATGTATTTTAACAATTATTTTATCATTTTAACAATTAACTTTCGAGCTTGAACCGTCATAACATTGCAAAGCAGATAACAATGAAAAAGTCTTAACAAGATCTTATTAAACTTTTGTGTTTGATATAACTTTTTGTTTCAAGTGAATATTCAAGTGTTGTTAAAACTTTATAGAATTCAAGTAGAACTATACAATGACAATATGAAATGAATATACAATTTTCTGTTTTCATAATATTTATTTGTTACTTCCTCGCTTTAACCACACTGAATTCACATTTCACTCGTAATCATAACGATTGCCAGTGAATAATAAATGTTGAAGATTTTTTTTTTAAGCTGTCTTATAAAAATCATGATTTTCTACTTGAGAAGAATGAATTAATTTGTTTAAATACAGAAATTTGGCAAGCGTATATCACCAGCATCGGTGGTTCAGTGGTAGAATGCTCGCCTGCCACGCGGGCGACCCGGGTTCGATTCCCGGCCGATGCAATGACCTTTCTTTTTGCTATTTTAAAGAAATTTTCTCGACAAAACATATATTTATTTGTTAATAATATAAGGGAAGAAAATTTACAATTATTTTTCCAAGACTTTAGCTAATAATAACAACTGCGAAAGTGTAGTTAACTAATAATGGTAACGCGTGCAGATAATTTACTGACATCGACCTAATTAAAGGATCACTATATTGCTATTATATTTTAGAATGTATCAACGACTTGAGGCATTAACGTGAGACTGAAAATCACCATCTGCTAAAATATATAAGGATATATATTCAATGTATATACTGAAATTCCAATTCACTCCATGTCAAATCCTGATTAGCTCAATTAACTCAAGCGTGCAATATCAAAGTTTGAGGAAAACTCGAATTTCAAACATCCGCGCGTGTTTATGACCGTAATGCATACTTTGTAATATAACTTTATCATATTTATTATAATTATTACAAAAGAGATAAATTAAAATAGCAAATTATAACTGGAGAAAAAAAAAAAAAAACATTTGCTTACACGAAAATATAAATACAAATTTCGTTGCTCATTTTATTTTCAAGTTACAATTTGTTAAGCTAGAAAATTAATTACACTCCAGAAGTCTTATGATTTAGTAGCACACTTAATGAGCTGATGAAAAGATATTTTAACAATGCAAATAATAATTGAATGGAAAATAATAATAATTATTATTTTTTTACTTGATAGACTACAGACAAGACTTGGAATGAATAAAATATTCAGCTCACGAATAAAGTTGGAGTTATTAATTTTAGAAGGATACGGTAGAACTCAGTTAAAGCAAATATTTGAAAAGGCTAACTTGAGGATTCCTAGACTTGGTACTGCCTGGAGGTACTACTTCCGAATCAAGAAAATATTGTAAATACATTTTAAATAAACTGCATATTCCTTTACACAAGCAGAATTGTGAGGCGAAAGTATTAAGTTGCTCCAGCACTTCCAAGGAAGAACCGGAAGCTGCCACCGTCAGTTTTTGCTAAAAATGTCTTTTGCACACAAAAAAAAAAAAATAGAAAAAGATATACATATAAAAAAAATATATATATGAAAGAAAAAAAGAGCTAAAGTATCTCTTGAGACTGGTGTCTCTTGAGACCCATCTTAGGGCGTCACAGCGATGACTCTAGAATAAGGCCATCCCTATCAAAATGCAAACTCGCTTAAACTCGCACAAAAGCCAACAACAAAAGGGATACTTAACATGTTTAGGGAATTCTTTATCACAAACACACACACACACATGAAAAACAAAAAAAAACTTTATATGCAATAATAGAATATATCGTAGAATCTTACGTTTGAAACAATAAAAAAAAATTGAACGAAATAAAAATGCAAAAACAAAAGAATCTGTAAGTTAAATTGAATAAAAAAAAAATTTTAAAAGTACTTTCAAGTATCGTAGACAAAATACCCAGTCTTGTGTGTGACAGCAGCTAAGACAAAGCCATGAGTATAGTTATATATAGACAAATTCAAAGAACCATCATACAACCCCCTTAAAATGAAAAAAGCTTTTATTCGTTATCTTTTCTCCCAGTGACAATCTGTGAAGGATATATTCCTTGGTATAATGAGATGACCTGTAAATTTGCAATTGTTCTTTCAAAGCAATGAGACAATAAAGAGACCTCAAAATAATACGTGGCTTTCAAATTATATTTTGCACTCTATTAGCTAAATACAATGTCCATTAACGACCCTTATCAAAATCGAAACAGTAAATTATTCAGTATATTTATTTGTATATATTTTAATGAAAAAAATTAACAAACAATCTGAAGATAAAGATTTCTTTGTTGTTTTGTTCAATTATTGAATAATGAATTTACAAAAAAAAATAAATGTAATTAATAAAAATCCATAAATAAAATGTATTTTAAAGGAAATAATTATTTTTTACTTGGACATCGTAAAGTATTCGACAAATGTAACACCAAACGAAAAAATGTCGTTTGAATTTTTTTTTTTTTTCACAATAAAAGACTTACAAGCTACAGTTGTGTTTAAATTCCAGTTTGTAGTCTTTTCTCATCACTTGCAATCATCAAGGTTAATATCAATCTCAACCAGAATGACGAGAAGAAATAAAAAATAAAAATCAACAGAGAAAAGAATAAAACGAAAAAATCAAATGTATAATACAGAAAAAATGAAAGGACGAAGGTTCTTGGAGTGGAGAGTGACAAGAAACTCAACAATGCGGTTTGTTGGTTTATTATTTTATAAAAACACAACATCCCTACTACCACATATACAGATAATTATTTTAGTTCCAGGTTTAATAGACGCCCTGGTATTTTTGATTGGTCCTAATGACGGTGTTTACTGAATTTATATCGCAATGCCAACAACATTGTAAAGAACTCAAATTTTTTAGCGCAAATTATCTCCCGAAATTGTCGCTGTTCCTTGATGTAAGCTTAATTATTAAATCCATGTGAAACAAAAATAAAACTAAGTGAGAAATGAAAAAATAAAATCTTCAAAGAATTACTCAAAACTTTTTTAAATTTTTTTAAAATAAAATTTTGTAGTTGATATATATTTTTTGCATAATTTTAGAATAGCTCTACACCTGAAAAATTATTCATTTTGAATAAAATCAGTCAAGAATTAAATTACCTCATATAGATGTATATTTTATTGTTATATATATGTGGTTAAGGACTCAATTTAATATCAGTAGAAACGAGAAAAGGAAATCAGCTTTTATTTGAAAGAAAAATCGAGAAGACAAGGAGAAATATATAAATTGAATGAAAAAATATAAAAAAAGTTACGGCAAAAGATAGCGGATGCGACAGAGCAGGAAGGAAACAAATTTAATCTCGGTTGAGTATAAAGGAATGAAAAAACGAAAATAAAATATACAAAATGAGGTAAAAAAAAATGAAACGGTGCATCTCTGGAAAAAAGCAAGACCAATGGCCCATTTGAAACGATATTGGCGTCAGCGTCGGCTGAACCTTCAAGGATAAATTTTTTCCACCTGACAGAACGACTTATAACCGCTTTGCTAGACAAAATTGCTACAAAAATAATGAAAAAACAATGAAATGCAAAATAGATACTTGAAATTCTCGAATTAATTTAAAACTTGCTGAAAATTTCATAAACTTTTTCGGTAAAAAGTGAATATATATATAGGTATAGAGAAAATTTGGTCGCGTGGCCAACAAAATCATCTCGTCTAATCTTATTTGTGCGAGTTTTTTTTTTATACAAGTCAACATTTATTGTGTTAGAGATTTTAAAAAATTGAAATCTCTATTGACATAACGCTACTGGTTGTTTAAAAAAAAAATGTATCCCATAAATTATGCTGATTTTTTTCATGAAGAATCTATTTATGCTAAGTATAATTTTATTTTCAAAAATGGTCTTATGGAAAACAGAGGTACCGTTTACAGAAATTTTATAAAAAACTTATTGATTAAATCTGTATTTTAGTTGAATGTAAAATACGTCTTTTATTTTCAAACACTCTGTGTATTACTGTGAGAGAAAAGAGAGAACAACCTGTTGAATGTAGAAAATTTTCTATACAACAATGTGTACTCAATGAGAAAAAATTGAGGAAAGAAAAAACTTGTTCAATCATAAGTACTTTTTATACTAACGAAAAAAACAAAACACCCAATGCATTTAACACACTCGTTCTGCAAATGAGCAAATTATTTTTAAATTATGAATCATCAATTTTAAATGAAATTAAGAGAATCAAATCGTTCAAAATATCATTTCATTCAATAGAAAAATGAGAGTTTTCTTTCGAACATCAAACAGCTTTTGTAGAAAAACTTTTTGCCTCTTAAAATTATATTTTAGACTTAATATAAAAATGCAATTTTATATAAAAGAAAAGCCTGTATAAATTGACATACTTTTAAAGATATATATTAAATTATTTTTTTCTTTTCCCCATAATCGCAAAAGCTCTCACCAACTATAATTCCCCTTCATAAAATACTTTGAAAAAAAAAAACCCCAAAATTTTCGAAGCATAAATAAATATATTTTGTATAATGGAAAAACTTGATCATCATTATTTATACTTAATACATTTTGTAGTTTTTATAAATCCACAAATCATAAATTTTTATGATCCATATAAAAGCAAAAATAAAAAATAAAAAAATAAAGATTTTTAAAAATAATTGACAGGATTCTCGATAGCTATCATTTACATAAAACAACAATAAAAATCTAAAAGTTATTGAGTTGAACATAGGTATTGCTTGTGACATAAAATAAAGCCAAATAAAAAGGGGAAGATAAAAAAAAAACAGCATCTTTATCTAGAGCAAAAGTACGTGCGAGAAGACACCAGTGGTTTGACAAGATAGCCTTTCTTTTTCTTTTCACGTAAACATATTGTTCTATTGTCAGAAGCCAGCTACTTTGCATTTTTCTTTTGCATTCATGTCAGTTAAGTTACATTCCACCCTACAAGCACAAACACTGTGGATACATAAATATGCATGTCTCTTCTTATTACCCTTATTTCTTTCTCTCAGGATCTTCAATTTTTTGCTATCAAATGTTTGGACTACATGTTTGTATAATTTACACACACTGAGATAATAACTTACAAAGACAAAAGCCCAAGTAAATCAAGCAAGAGACACACCCTTTTTTATTCATTTTTTTGTTTTTGTGCATTTTTTTTGATAGCCAGTTTTTTTCAAGACTCGTTGTGCATTCTTAACCCTCGTTAAACTTGACGCATTTTACTTGGACTGTTTCAACATGTATTTTAGATATTCATTTTATCCATTAGATTTATTTTATTTTTTTAAACGATTTATTAATTCAAAAAAGACAGCTTATTCCTGCAGAGCATGTATTTTCGTTCAATTTAAATTTGTCATTTATGTATATATATTTTTTTTCTTTGTACTTTTTATGGTTTATTTATTGCATGAATTTCAAGTACTCAATTTCAAGTAAACTATTTGTTTGGATAAACTAATGATCAGCTACAATTTTGTGAATTTATTTGTTTTAATGTAATGAATAATTTAATTTTTATTTAAACAAAATATTTCATTAACAAGATGCAAATTGTCAACTTGAAAATTGGCTAAAAATAATTTTTAAAAAGTCAGAGAAATAAGCTTTATCAGTTAGTTTGTCAGTGCTTGTCGTACTATTTCTAATTATTTTATATACAGCTGATTGTCAAGTGGCCAAATTGAGATGCGTCTAACGAGTACATGAATTTATCTACTCGGATAAATTCAACGAAAATAAAATAAACATTTTGTGTCATTAGATACGTAATCTAAAAACAAATTGCATTAATTTATCTATTTCCCACTAATCCTATATTGAATGGAGAATAAAATAAATTGTAACACGAAAAAAAAATGAAAAATGTATTCAAAAAGATTTGCTATTGTCTACCACCGAAATGAAGAAATATTCTCATGAAATCTCATTTCGTTGATTCAAAAACACCCGGGTAGAATGAGAGAGGAAAAAGAGGAAAAAAAAATTATCTAGATGCCTTTCTTAGTGTCACTATACACTGCTACACTTTGCAACACAGAAGAAACCACATCTCACCTCTCATTTTTATAAATTTTTTTTTAACAATTTTCTACAAGTTCTCAGCTCTTCTCTCGTCACTGTAGAGCACTTTTCTTTCCCAAAAAGTCCTATGGAATTTATGTATCACAGTCTACGAAATTACTACAACAGAGCTGCATTTGCAACGACTCTTCACGAGTAAAAATTAAAAAAAAAGTACATGTACAATGTGAAAGCTTAAGAAGGGATGCTTCAAGAGAAAAAAGAAAAAATAAAACTTTTTAGCTTTACTTAGTTATATCTCTTGTATAATTTAATTTTGTTTTTTTCTCTAAAGTATAAACTATACTTTGGCCATCTCCTAATATTTATGACAATATTTACGAGTTTCCAGGGCCATTTAAAATTTATTGAAGACAAATTGAGCATTCATTTAGTGACACATTAATTATTTTTTTTTTTTTTCGAGTAAAAAAATAATCCTGAATTTTCATCCATAATTATCATCAAGGTTACACGCTATAAATTTTAATGGGTTACTGTAATTTAGACCACGGTAAAAGAATAAAAAAATTTCGGTACGGTAAGATATACGAAACGTGCCAATTAAACATTATCGTGACTTATTTTGGATTAAAAGCAAAGAACATGAATACAATGCTTTATACATTTGTTTCATTTGATCTTTTTTCTGTTTTTTTATTTTTGTATTGTTTTTTCTTCTCGTAAGAAGGCGGTACAATGACAAAAAGAAGCGTTTTTTATTTTTTTTTTGACAGGAGATCAAGGTATTTTCAAAGGTAAGCCACGTATCCAGCTTGTATATACGTTGAATCGTTTGTCATTCCTAACGTATTCTTCTGAGCTTTATTCTCATTTTTCACTCATATATAACCACGTCAACTTCAAGATCACCTGTGCACAAGAAAACCACCAGCACCGTTGTCATAGGGGTAGAAAATATAAAATGCATTCGTCAAGTTTTTCATACTCTGAACATAATCTTCAAGGGCACTTTCTCAAAAACCAATTGATACAAGATAAAAAATAAAAAGTCTTATGCTGTCGCACGGTCTACCAAACGCTTATATATGTTACCAATTGTTTATGATTGTTATAAACAAACGCAAAAATAGATAATCAAATAAAAAATATTTTTCTGTAGTTAGAGATGTTCGTTATCCAATGGATATTTTTAAAATACTGTGCAACGAATTGATGGGCCAACTTTTTAGACGTTAAATAGACTTGAATAAATGAAAAAAAATTTAGTTACTAAATAAAAGTTTAGTAAAGAAAAATGATGATTATAATTATATGATGATTTAGTAAACTTTATTCAGTAAATATAATAATTTTTTGTATTGGACTTTTATTTTCGGTGGATTTATTTTCATTTTTTATAAAAGTATATAAATACGTGGAGGAATGTAATCATGTGCATTTTGGTAGAGTCATTCGTACTACGTTGTCATCGTGTCTCACTATTATACTGACTTCAGTAAGCATCTTGTAATTTCTTATATATATTTCAAGATCGAACATCAAACTCTCGTATATTTAAAATTTACTTTTTACATCAAGTACAAATCCGACATTGAATAATGACTTTGATATGTATAGCATTCATTCAAACGACATTTTAGAGATTCAACTCTTACTTTGTTGGCTGTAGATGTATACGAGGAGGGCAAAAAAATTTTAGTTTGGTTAAATTGCCAAATGTAACATACTGGATATATATTTTAAACTTGAGAAAATAAAACTTGATTTACACAATGTCATTGGAATGAGATTGTAATAAAGCTTAAATTGAGAATTTAACATTGTTTATTTTGTGGCTGTGGTATTGTTTTTTTTTTTTTCCTTGTTAAATCCTCGAATAAATATGAATCGTGATTGTTACACATGTTAAAAAACATGTTAAAAAATATTTTTGTATGTATATTTTTGTTTTATTAACACAAACAGTGAATGGACATATTTATTTAACGAGAATTGACTTTAAACTGAAATCGAAAATAATCTAAATTAAAATGATTGATTTTATTTTTATCCAATTTATTATTTGATTTATTAATAATAAATTCGAGCCATCAAATCATCGTCTAAAGTTTTTTAATTTTCAAAAAGCAATCACGAGAAATTTGATGAAATTTAATATGAGAAATTTTGAAGAGTCTGGCTTGGTTTTTAATTTAACTTTTGATATCTATTTTCATCTATGATCATCAAATGCTAGAACATATAGAATGTAGATTTGGAAGAAAACATTGCGATGCATTTGAGGGTCGTGTGGAGGTAGTGATGACTTACAACGAAAGGAAGTAAAAAATTTACCGAGAAAATTTTCTACAATTTTCATCGAAATGTAAAACTATTCTTTGTCTTTGTTCTGCCCTCTTACTACTTGTAAATACTTTGTTCAACAAGACAAGCAGTAAAGTACTATGATCCACTGATGGTAAGATTGTGCTGGTAAGTTATCTTTTTTAAACAACGAATTGCACAATTATATTTTCTATGAAAAAACTTTTATTCAAAATTTATTACTAGCCATTAAAATATTATTTACTAAAATTTAACTTTTAAGAAAGACTATTATCTGATAATGTATATTTCATTATAATATATTTTCTAAATTATTGCAAATTGAAATTTAATTAATAATTAATCAGCCAAGAAAGTTGAGAGTTGCTTTCAATTTTTTTATTTATTCATACAACTGTCGGTTAATATCTAATGCCATTAAATCTGTTATATTTATGGGTTTCAAGGGACTCGGAGCATTAGATCGATATCTATTAGGACAGACACATTCTACTTAGTGACGTATATATGTAGGTAGCAGTCAGTGACAAGGGTTAAAATGAGGGAAAAAAAAGAGTGAAGAAGAAATATAGCGAAGCAAGTACGAAAAATAAAGCAAGAAATTGTAACTCCAAATATATTCAGCGAAATTTTACATTGTTTCTTTGAAACTGCTGAAATATATTATTGGAAATTTCAATTTAAAATACGTCTATTGTATATGCCTCGACTGCATATTGTATTTTTATATTTTTTAATTTTATAAAATTATGATAGACAGTAAAATTTGAAGTCTATTTAATATTCATGATCCTCATGAAATGTAATATTCATCGAGCCTATTCACGCGATTTCCGGCACGGTTTGGCATAAACTGCGAGGAGAGACGAAGAATATCTGAAGTACATCTTGACATTCATATACATCATGTCGAAATATATAAATTATATTGTTGAATTTTGTATAGCGATAAAGTCAAAATGTTGATTAATAAATTATCATTGAATTTAAGAAGAATACAATTATGAATATTTTTACATAAAAAATTGAAAATATGTTATTTAATTTTTTGATTATTCAATTATTTATAGAATTTATTTTGTGTATAGATGCATAAGTACCAATTGTGCCTCGAATTTAGTGGTTGAATTTTACGACCGACTGCAGCCAATAAATGTCAATAAATATAAAAATAAATATGGAAATCTCAATTTAGTAATAAAACCACAAAACTAATACTTTTAAACTTGTGCCTGTTGATGCATTACACACATTACAGCTAGCATGCGTTTATTCGAGCATTTAAATATAAAACTCGAAAAACACACTCACGAAATTAAAGATATATATATATATTTAATAAAAAAATAATAAAAATATAAAAAAAAAATAACGATAACTAAAATTCATTAAAACAGTAATTAATTTGATACTATTTCCATATTAACATTTGATATTTATTTTATTTTTTTCAATTTCTAAATTATATTTATTACCGACACGAAAGAAAAATAATTAAATGTTTAATTATAATAAAATGGATCAGTTCAATTATCTATAGAACATAAATCATTTCAAATAAAATTTGATGAGAACAAATCAGAGAGAAAGAGAGAACAAAGACTATAAGTTTCGATTATGGTCTTGAAGAAATTGTGTTATGGAATCATCTTGAGATCTCAAAATCAATTCAAAAAGTTTCTCATATATAAATCGATTATTATTAATGACAATTATTGAATAAATATGAGCAATTTATTATTAATACCAATCAATTGCTCAAAATAAATTCAATCAAAGTCAAAGTAAATAATTTAAATAAACTAAAAAATCTCAATTTGCAAAATGACAAATAATTTTTTATATATCATATCTATAAATAATACACACCTGCATGTGTTTTATTTATATCAGATAAATAAAATCAAATAATAATGATAATAATGTAGTAAATTTATCTCACGATTTCAGGGATTTTCGTCAATGTCAGGTCAAATGAACGAATTACTCGTATCAACTAGAAATCAGCTACAACCTTTGTATATGTAGTGCTTTGTAAATTCTACTTGTGACTAGGTGTTAGTGATGATTATTATCAAATGAAATACAACGTTAACACTTCAATATAACACACAAATGATTTTGCGTATTGGTGGAAACACTTGAGAGGCTTTTGTGAATACGAAATAGATCAACGTGGCTCAATCAACAACAAAAACCATTAGTCTATCTTCAAAATATATATATATATTCTCTTCGCATAACTACTAATATTAAAAGTGAAAAAATTTAAAATATTAGACGATAAAAAAAGGGTTATTCTACTCTTTATTTATTTATTCATTTGTTTTATTAAATAAATAATAATTTTTTTAAATAAACTTTTTTACAATTCAAATGTAAATTCATATTCCGGAATTTTTATTTTCTCGCTGCTTCTTCAACTAATGGCGAGCAATTTGATTTACATAGATAAAAATTTATGTATAAAATAATATTCACTACATTGTTTTGAATATCTGTGTGATGGTCATAAAGCCAGACACAATTTGTTGGACACGCTTAACGACGACGACAACGACAACGACTATGTACAAACAAATGAATGGAAAACTACCACCATGAACATGTACTTTGTATACATAACGTGTATTTCTGCACATGATGTACAACTCAATACTCAGAAACAATACCAGACATGAGCACAAGTATTCCCAATCAATGACAAAAATCACCGAGAGTTTAAAACTGTTGTCAAATTTAATTCTCATTGTTTTTCAATGTTTTTTTTTATTGATGAACACGTTTTAAATAAATTTACAAATAAAAAAAACATTTTAATTCGTTTATATTATTTGTCTCTTGATTGGAAAAAAATTGTATGTGGTAAAATTTCCATCATGATTAAACACTCGATTAAATTTTTTTTCGATGGCAAAAGAAATATTTCAAATTTTTTTTTGAGTATTCAAAAAAAAAAACAATATAACGAGTATTTAATTAAAAACTTGTTGGCAATATATTCAGAATATTTTTTTAATAAATAAAAATGATAATCCGTTAACATAAAGTCACAAAATTTTCTATTTATTATTAATATTTTGCATATAAATTGCTTCGGCAATGCAGTTATTATCAGATTAACGAATACAAAAAAACGAAAAAAAAAAAAAAAAAAAAAAAAACAACGCTATTTTTAATATTAATGAAATTAAATATCCACATTGTTACGGCATATTTCATCGACGAAATGCCAAAATTATCGATTAATAATGAGCTATATGTGGTACGATATGAATATTTGAAGAAAAAAGAATAGAAAGTTGAGTGAACGCTCATATGATTGGCAGAATGACTGATATATATTATGCTTTATCAGTCTGATCACGTAATACATATAAAATAGTATATAAAAAAGTATAAAAGATAATTTACCTTTTTGATTTGTTCCCGACGTTCTTGGGCAATTGGATCCTTGTCTTCTCCACCAGTTGTCAGTGGATACACATCTGCTGGAGCTGGTGGAACAGTTTGTACTTTGTCTTCATGTTGATTATTAACTGACCATGTTGGAGCACTACTACTACTAACACGTTGACCAGGTAATTTTATTATTTCAGGCTTTTCAAGTGTTTTTTGTTGCTGATATTCTTCGTCAATTTTTGCCTTGAAAAAACAAATTATTATTAATATTATTGTTAATTTTATGATCAAGTATATTGTGTCATTCAACTTGCAGTTGATTTATTTATAATTATTATTTAATTCAGCATGGAGGTCATGCAGCGATTAACTCAAGGAATGCAACGAACGAACGCCCTCATTTATATATTGACTCTTCATCATAACAACAAGTACTTGTACGAAATGTATTTATAGATTTTGTTAGGAATTTTTATATTTATATGTTTATTTAAATTTAAAAAAAAAATTAAAATAAATAATTTAGCAATGGAATGTTGAGCTAACTCTATTACAATAATTTCACGAGAATTTCTGGGCATTATAAACAACGAAAATATAATAAAAAATAAATTAGGTAAATACTAAAATACATGTCATTAATCACAACAACAGCTGATATGTAAATTAAAAGAATATGATAATAAATTATATTCAAAACAAATCGTTAAAAAAAAATTAATATAAATTAAAATTTGACATTAATTTATTATCTAAATGACGTAGATAATAAATTTAAAAATTTTTTATCAATAAAATGTGATAATTAATTTATCTGAATGAATTTTTATATGAGTGAAAAATTTTTAAGGAATGTATACACATGAAAAACAAAAAAATGGCGTGTAATGTTGATGAAAATGACACGTGGAACAAGTTTGACACAATGCAAATTTAAAATAGACTTTTTTAATGGAAAATTTGAGACAGCTGTGTTTGTGTTTCTATAAAATGCTAACCTGTAGTTTAATTTTGTCTTCGATAATATGAATATCAATGTCTCTTGCATCGTCTGGTCTTTCAAGACCAACATGCTCGACATTTGGATAAACACCAGGTCCATGAGGATCTTTATATCCAGATATACCATGAGGTGGTGCCGGTATTAATAAATCAGGTCCAACTTTTTGTATTTTTTGATAAACACGATAAACACTATTGTAAGCAACACCACTTGTACGAAAATCAGGTAAAAAGAAAAATGCACCAAAACAAACAACACCAAATGTCAAAAAAACTAATAATATTAAATATTTTTCACGGGGACGAAATGAACGTCGTGAAAATAATGGTACTGGTACACCATTCACAAAACGATTGTAAGACGGTAACAACAATGATGTTGTCGTCATTATTATGCTTTTTATTTTAAACTAATTTACACTGGACTTTATTGTTATTTTAATAAATAATACAAACTAATTTAACATATGACAGTCTAGTTGTTGTTACTGTTATATCTGTACGTCATTCGCCATTATGGTGGTGAAAAAAAAAAGAACACGTTAGTGACATCTGCCGGCTAATATACAAACAAAAATGCGACCTAGTAAAAATGCGCTACCAGTGTTAACAAAATAAAGCTTGATGTCGAATTTATTTTGAAAATTTTAATTAATATTTTTTTATGTTTTCTCATCTACAATAAATATGATAGTAATAATAACCAATGTATGAAATAAGGAAATATTAATTTTGTTTTTTCAGTTGGAATATTTAAACGATTAATTTATTGTAAAAAAAAAAAAATTGTATTTTATTTTTAAAAATTTTAATTACCGTAGGATTTGTACTTAAAAAAAAAATTTTTTTTTTTTATTAAATTTTAGATATTAAATAATTTTTGAGAAATACGGAATTCGTTGCCAGGATGACGCGCTTATTTATCGTATATGGCGGTGACCGTGAGAGCTGGCGAGAGAGAGAGCAATAGCGCCTTGTTGGTTTTTTTTTTTTTTTTTTTCCCGGAAAAATTTGTGGAAATAATAATAATATTAATAAAGTTTGAACATCGATATACATAAAAAAAAAAAAAAAAAAAAAAAAAAAAAAAAAAAAAAAAAAAAAAAAAAAAAAAAAAAAAAAAAAAAAAAAAAAAAAAAAAAAAAAAAAAACGAATAACGTCTATTGACAAAGCAACATGGAGTCGTTTGAAGGTCAAAACGCCGGCAAAAAAAAGAGGTCTTGTCACGTCGTTAACAAAAAAACCGTCGTTTTATTATTTCCATCGAGACAAATAATAAATTATAATTAAAAAAAATAATAGTACATCGGATTGATAAATAAAATTGAATAAAATGATGATATGAATTAACTTTGGCCGCGTAAAAAAAATATGAGAAATAAAAAATAAATTTTCAAGGGGGCAATGGCCGGCCATTTTCACTGCAAGATGATACGCAATAAAAATGTAATAAAATAAAATTTGATAATTAATAAAATAATAATGAAGAATGAAATAAAACAATACCAAAAAGCAGCAGGAGACAGGATCTTAACAATAATCGGTTCACTATATTGTTCAGGTCCATATTCACTTTCACACATCACAGTAAAAAAAAATACTTGGAGAAAATAAGAGCACTCGCGAAAAAAAAATGTCCTTTCTTCTTCAATTAACGCGACTGACTAATCGTTGCCCCCCCCGGGTTTTAATGAAGTGGGGGCTTCATTATCTCAGAATGGGGGCTCTAATGATGCGCGCGCACAATCACTATGATTCGTGCTTCAATTATTATAAACAAATCTAATAACAATAAAATTAATTACATAAACAAATGTTATATTGACAAAACATTAATATTTACAAGACAATGTAATTATTATCATTTTGTTCGTTCCAAAATATTGAAATAAAAAATGAATGATTTTAATGAATTTCAGGCTTTTATAATTTTAATTGTTGTTTTTTTTTTAATAATAATAACATATATATTTATATTTGAGTATTAAAAATAAAAATAAACAAAATATTCTTAAAAATCATAAATCTTCGACGTCGTTTGTACATTATTCATATTTATAATTTATAAATGAAGGAATATAATCAAAAATATAATTACATAAAATACACAATTTGTAATATTCTTAAAAATTAATTAAAAAAGAATATTTTCAAGTACAAAATATAAACATTTCTTTTTTTTAATAGCTATGAAATTAAATTAGGAAGAACTACATTTTCTTCTTATTCTTCAGTTGTATTTCTTTTTCGTTATATATACTCTAGATGTTACATTAAAATAACATTACAATTATTATTTCTTCAGCTCAAGTACTTATATAATATTTATATATTTTACAATTAAATATCGTGAATAATTTGTTGAAATTTATTTACTCTAACATCTACGAAGAATGGCTAGTATCACAATTTTTAATCGTTTGAATCTAACTAATTTATAAACTATATTTAAGATTCATTTTTACCACAAAAGGTGGATTATATTTATTTACAAAGTAAACAATGTTTAATACTTTTCTTTATCTTTCAAATTAACTATATAATATTTTTAATTACTAGATCACATTGACACTAGCGTCGAAAAATGTCTAATTAATTAATTTTTTCACAATTAAAAAATAATCTACTAAGAAAAAAATTCAAAACATCTTAATTTGATAAACAATGGCCTAAATTTTTCATTTTTCCACAAAAAAAAAAACAATTAATTGATATTAAAAATAAATAGTTTTTTAGTTAAAAAGTTTAAAAATAATATTTTTGTTTCAATTAAAAACTTGGTAAAATAAATGCAATTAGTAAATAAAGCTAGTCAGGCCTCATCACCAATGAATCAATGATGAAAAAAAATATATATATCAATAAATTCAATGGCCCACATTTAAGTGTTGATGAGCGATAATTTAAAACTTAATTTTTCGGTCGAAAACGTGACATATAAAAATCACAATCAGTACAATACATTGCTGGTTCAGCAACTTGTTTTTTACGACACAAATGACATGGTCCAGATCTTGGCATTGTGCCAGTTGATGATGATTTTTGCATGGCCATTGGTGCTGTCATTTGTACAAAACCATTTTGTTGTGGTTTTACACTTGGATGTATTTGTTTATTTTGTTTAACAATCGGTGGATGTTGATAGTTTGGATATTTCATATTTGATTGTATTTGTCCATTTTGTAATTGATTTGGATATGTTTGATTTGGTGCAAGTACGTTTTGTGGTTCAATTTTTTGTTGTGAACGTTGTAGATACTGTTGTGTTTGGATTTGTTGATTATTTTGTAATTGTTGTTGTTGTTGTTGTTGTTGTTGCTGTTGATAACTTGCTGGATTTGGTGGTGGTTGATACTGTGGTAATGCTTGATTTAAACGATTTTGTTGTCCACTATTTTGATATGAATAACTTGCTGGGTATGTAGAATTTTGTGGATGTTGATTAGAAGGATATTGTTGATAAGGATTTGGTGATTGATTTGCTGGATATCCATATTGCTGATTATTTTGTTGAACAGTTATTGGACTTGAATTGACACTTGAGATTCTTGAATTTTGTCCATTTTGTTGTGATTGAATTTGACCAGTTATTTGTTTATTCATCTGGTTGTACTGTTGTTCCACATGATAATAAGCTGGATAATTATTCTTTGATATATTATTATTATTATTTATTGCTTGTTTTTGTTGTTGCTGTTGCTGTTGCTGTTGCTGTTGCTGTTGTTGTTGTTGTTGTTGTTGTTGTTGTTGTGATTGTGGAACTTGTTGATATGGATTTTGTATTTGTACTGTGTATGGACTTGCTGGTTTTTGTACTTGGCCAATTGGAATTCCTTGATTTCTTGGATGTGATGTATGTGTTTGTGGATAATTTTGTTGTAATGATAACGATGATGATGATGATGTTAATGTTTGATTATATGGTGCAATACCATTTTGTGAATAACGAATTTGTTGTTGAAGTTGAGGTGAATATGATATTTTTTGTTGTTGTTGTTGATTTTGAACAGATGGATAATTTTGTTGTAATGAAATATCATGATTCAAAGCAGCAGGTTCATTTGACATTGGTCGTGTAGAAATTGGTCTTGAAGATTCATTAGTTGTCACTGGATTAACACTTCTTAATTGATCCTGGAATGAGGTTGATGGTGTACTATCAGCTTCACCTTTTAATGACAATGTATGCTGTTGAAATTTCATAACTGGACTACTATTCATTTCAGCCTCTTGAAGACTTCTTATTTCTCTCAATACCTGAGCTGTTTCTGGTTTATTCATTGCTGATCTCAATACTCTTTCTAATATTGGATTTGGTGTATAAGAATCATTTTCATCTTCATCAGCAGTTGCAACTAAAACAACTTGATCACAAAATGACACACTCTTTTTCTTTCCATTTCTATTTTTTGGCTTTTCTGGTGCAATATCATTTTCATTTGGAAGTATTGTTGTATTTTGAATAGTATTTTGCATTGCAATTTCACTAATATCATCTTCTGGATAATCAATTGGCAAGCCATTTTCATGTGGAAGCGTTAATGACATAGATAAAATTGCAGCATTTAATCCACTATCCTGTTGACCAGAAATAACTGATGGTGCAGTTATAAAAGTACTTTGACTTGAGCTTGATTCAAAGCTTGAATTAAGCACTGATTGATCATCTGATTTAACAAATGCTGCTAAATTTTCACTTGATAATGGTACTTGATTTGATGTATTAATTTCAGATGGATATCCATGTACAGATGATGCTGATGTATCCTCTGTTTGGCTTAAATTTTGATTTTTGCTTTCATCAGTTTTAGGTGATGGTTGTAATTTAATTTGTTCAAATCTTGCTGCCATATCTTTGACAGATGAAACAACGCGTGGACAATCAATAACATCATGTCCAACACCAATTGATTGTCCTAAACTATTCATCATTAAATCACTAGTTCTTCGTGCAATAGTCTTTGGAACATCTTGTCCATCTAATGGTCCACTTTTTTTGGCTCTTCTTTCAGCTTGTTTAGCTTGAAGTTCTCTTAACCATACTTCACTAGAATTTGTATCATCATCTTCAGTCATTTCACTAGATTGACTTGATCTTTTATCATTAGAATCAGATGCCAATATTTGTTCACGTTTTAATTGTAATTGTGCTAATAATGATGTTATTTGTTGGGCTTCAATTTGTTGTTGACGTTGTTGATTTTGTATTTGTTGTACTTGTTGAATTTGTTGTGTATTTTGTGCAATTTGTGATGATATTGTTGTAATATTATCAACTTCTAATGGTGATGGTGGTGGTGGAAAATCTTCACTCGTTTGACGTGAATGTGATATCTTTGAATTTTCGGGATAAGGTGGAAGACTATCTGGTTGTATTTTAGCTGGACTCTGTTCACTATGTACATCAGCACGTGTAACAACATACGTTGGTTCATGGAAATTACTATTTGCATATTGTACAACATCATCTTGAATTCTTGGTTTTTGCGGTGGTGGATTATAATTGATATTATTATTATTATTATTATTTAACAATTGATTTGATAAGTTGTAAGATGAATTAATACTAGTATCATTATTATGTGATGGTAAAAATGGCAATGAACGTGGTTCTTTTGAATAATCATCATAATTACGACAATTTTGTACTGTTGAATTATAATTAACTGGACTCGTATGGCTCCAATATGCATTTGTCATTTGTTCCTGGGAAGTATTTATTATTGTTGAACATTGTTTTTGTCCATCATTTACTGTATATGATAAATTACTATTATGATTATCTATTTTATGCTCGTTATTCACTTCGTCAGGACACTTAGACTTGCTAAGTTGGGAAGTAGTTCGAAGCGGTGGTGGTGGTGGCACTTTAGCAACGTGTAACGCTTTGCTAGCGTTACCGGGAAAGCTTTTTCTCATTAATCTACTACGTTCAAGATTTGGATTACTAGTACTATTTTGTTTATTATTTGTATTATTACCAGTAAATTCTAAATGGCCCTCCGACAAATAACCACTCAATGATAATTGTCCAGTTTCATTCATTTTTAAACCAACACTTGAATCATCAACAGTTTGTTTTGGTAATGAATTTGACATTTCTTTCTTTGACACAACTTGTTGTTGTTGCTGTTGCTGTTGTTGTACATTTTCACCATCACGAAGATCAGGCATACTACGATTTTTTCTTTTTATCAAACCACCCATTAATAATTTTCTTCTTATTTTATGTTGTTTTTTACCTTTTTGTTCTGTTGTTGTATTTTGTACATTTTTATTATCATTATTATTACTTTTTTCTTGTTTTTCTGGTTTCAAATTTTTCAATGAAATTATTGATTTAGTAGTTGGTGCTATTGAAAAATCTTTTGAAGTATTTTTATTTCTTTCTTCACTTCTTGCACGTTTTTTATCTTTTTTATCATCATCACAACGTTTTGTACGACCAAATAAACCAGTTCTTTGTGTTGGACGATCATAAAGCATGTACTCTTCATCTTCAATAACATTAACAGTCGTTGCTTTACTTCTTAAATTTTTCTTTTTTGGTAATGTTGCATAAATTTCAATGCTTTTTGTCGTTGGTTTATCAACAACAATTGGAATATTAGTTAATAATTCACGACTATTTTGTCGTGAATGATTATTACTTTTATCACGTGAATTTTGTCTTGAGTGTTGACTTGATTTACTTCCTTCTCTTGAGTGTTTACCTTCTGATAAAATTTCATCTTTATCACCATTTGCAATTGCTTGTTCTTGTAATATTCTTCTGTGTAAACTTCTTGATCTCATAACACATGTATTATGTTTCATTCTTGCAATTGTTATTGTATGAGGATTATTATATGGTGCATCCATTGCAGCACGTGCTTTACCACTTGCAGCATTACACAATGCAACAGCTGTACCTAAATCACCAGCATCCTCAGCAGCTCTTGATTTGTCAAGTAGTGTATCAGTTTCTTTACATAAGCGTTCACAATCATCACCACCAGTTGTTGATGTATGATAACCTTCTGGTATTTGGGCAAGTTGTAAATTATGTTTTAAGCCTTGTTGTAATGGTAAACTATCTGTTGATGATAATGAATAAGAATCATAACCAGCATCATAATGACCACTGCTACTACTTGATAATTCACCAGATTTACTTGTTGGACTTTTTGGAACACCAGCATTTCTTTGCATTTTATTAACAATATACATGTATGGATTATCCATTGTTGTTGATGAACTGGATGATGCACTATTACGATCACCAGACCAATTGCCAGAGTCACGTCTTCTTGGTACATTTAAATGATCTGGAATATTAATACCATCACCTGATGTTGAACCAGCACTTAAACTTCTTGTTAGTTGCATTTGTTGTTTTTTTTGTTGTTGCATAACATTTTCAACAGCACGACGACTTATATATTTTGCATCAATATCACCATCAACTGCATCAACACTCTGTTGATTACCAAATATATTATTTTGTATATCAGTTACATTTTGATAATCACTGTATATTCTTCTTTGGGTATAAACATGTGTTGGACTATCAGGATTTGGAGTTATTGCTCTTCTTGCTGTATTATTATTTATTATTGGTTTTTCAGGACTTGGTGTCATTGAACGTCTTGGATTATTCTTTGGTGGTGTTTTCAAACTATTACCATTTGGAAATGGTGTCACTATTTTTGGAGCATTATCAGTATTAACTGGTGTACCAACTGGTGTTGCATACAATAATAATAAAGGCTGATAACGACCTCGTCGACATTTTTCAACAACTTGTTCCCAGCGTGGTCCAATTTCTTTGACAGTAGCATCATCAAAATAGATCCATACCTTTAAACAAATTAAATAATAAAAAACATTATTATTATTATTTATACAAAACAATTTTACTATTTTACAAATGGCATAAATGGATAACAATAACTTTTCTAGGTAAAATATAATATAAAAAATATAATACCTTCAATTTTGTATGAAAGAAAAATGTTGAATAGTGTTTGCCATAATATGTAACAACACCAACAAGATCGTGAACAGTTGATGCACCCCATCGTGAATCAACAACACTGTGAAAAACATCACTTAATTTTAGACTCGTACCAACTGTTGCAAATACATCCATGATATGTTCAAGTGATGGTCTTTCACTGTCCCAAACAACACCAACTGATACTATTTCTGGTCTATTCATCAATGTTCGACAAATTTGAATTTTTGCACCACAGGCACTCTAAAAACAATTGATAAAAAAAATAATATTAATAACACTATAAAATATAATAATTAGCTTTTTTTTTATGATTAATTTCTTCAAGATATTTTATATAATTACCGGACAATCTCGAATGTCACCCATTCCTCCAGCTCGTCTCAATAATTGTCCAAAAAGATCTGGACTATTTTTCATTGTTGATAATGTTTGTCTTGCTTGAGATGTCAAAGCTGACGCCGAGACATAATGTACCATCTGTAATTAAAATGACCAATTATTAAAGTTTTGAAAAAAAAAAACTCCAATTCATGTATTATTTTTAACTCCCACAATGATGCAAACACATTTTAACTTGGTGCCCACCTGATAATAATTTATTATTTCTGCTAAACTTTTGATATATTCATGGGAGCAAAAAAGCCCAAAGGTGAATTTTGTTCCCACGTGTGTTTTGTGATGCTGAATAACCCACCCTCGTAAATACTATGCTATATAATATGCATCAAGTCCCCAAGGGCAAAAGCCATGATTTCTCTCTCTGAACATTTTATGTATTTTTTTTATTTTTTTGTTATTTCTTTTCCTATATTACACTGTGCGTTTCAACAAAGGTCAGCGTTGTGCCTCAAAGCTAGCCCTAATATTCTACGTTTTCCAAGTAAAACCATCATTTTATACCTGCCGTGAGAACTAATCATGAAAGATCTTTTTTTTTTTTTTAAGAGCGTTTTAAAGTTTTCCGAAATCTTTTTAGATCCTATTTGGTGGAGGGTAAGTTTTCATGGTCAGGTAGTATTTTTTTTATTTTCTCTACTTTTTAATTTATAGCTTTTTTTTATTTTCTATTTTTTCCCATATGATATTCTCACCTGAGTAAAGGGCAGTGGTTCTGATGTTGCACCACAAGCACCACAAACACTTTGTTCTACAAGTGTCATAGCGAATTTTTGATGTGGTACACAGTGTCTTGCACTGCACATGTCCTCAGCTTCACCACTAGCAATATGCAAGTGTATTCTTAGCAAAATATTTTCCTGTAAAATTAATTCATTCAATTACTATCAATGTTTATTTTATTTTCATATTATTAAACAATAATTATAGTTGCTATTTAAACATAATAATAACATTAATATATTATTTTATTCAGTTAAAAATCAATGTTTAGAAATATTTACATGATTTAATGATACGCACGTCTTGTATTTCTATTGTTAAACTTGTAACGATACATATGTAAACGAAAAAAAAAAAAAATGTGCATACCTACGCGAATAATAAACGTGATTGTAATTTAAATAAGAAAGTGAATAGAAATTGAAAATGTTGATATGTGGTAGCAATTTTCGAAAATTATATTTATTAAAATAAATTTTAATAGAAAAATAAAATCTAACGTGTAATAAATGGTCAGACTTTAAATATATTTCTTGATGAAGATAAAAAAAATTTATTCGAATTACCAATAATCACATCAGCAGTTATTTATTTACTGAATTTATACAACATTCATGACGTAAGATGAAGTATTTTTAAATTTTATTTATTGCAAAAATTGACATACTTGATTGCAAATGATAATAATAATAATAAAAAATAAATAAATTTTATTGGTATACTTACGAAACACTCAGCTGCATCATCCATAAAGCCAAGTTGAAATCTTTGTTGATCAAGAAAACTCTCAGCTAGAGCACGACGTAAAGCATCGGGTGGTAATGCACTCTCTTGTGAGAATTGCAGCTGCGAAAACAGGTCCTGAAATCAAACAATACGTTGTGTTATGTCCATGAATACACGAAATTCAATAAAACCAACAGCGGGGGAGGTTTTTTTCTTCTTTTCCTTTTAAGAAAAATATATATGTATTTAAAGAAAGAAAAAAACTTCACATAGATGAAGAGCATTCATATTATTTCATTTCCTTTTTTTTTTCATTTTATTTTTTTTTGAAGACTCGATAGTCCGATTAAAAAGAAGGCTGTAAGCGAAATTTGTTCATGCGTTGCTAATAAGCCTGTCATTAAAATTGAAAACATCGAAAATTTCATTGTGAAAATTTTTTTTCATTGACAAAAAATATCTACTTAATATAGCTGAATGACTGAGTAATGACAAAAAAAAAATTTTCAAAAAGATACATTATTCAGTAGAAAAAGAAAAATAAGAAAAATTATAGAAAAAAAACTTGATGATCTTGAGAGTATAAAAGTATAAAAATAAATATTATAAGCAAACGGATTTTAGAATGTAATTACATTCAATGTTGAAGGGAATAATTTATTTACTGGATAAGTCACATTTCCACAATATTTCCTGACATATGTTGAACGTAATTGTCGTGGCTTAGCGCGTGCACGTTTATACATGCCATGTTGTATTTTATAATATGTATAAGCGAAAGCGCATCTTTTTTATTTTTTTAATAAAATAATTTTCTATGTAGGATATATACAGGTGCTGAGGGGACAAAAATATTTATTTTATATCGAGGCATTAAAGTGTCTTCGTGGCTCTGACCTCAAAGAGGCCAATCAAGTCACCACGATCGGATCCAACATCATCAACAATTTACATTGTTGAATGTATTGGATATACCTTTACAAAAGTATATATTTTTTCAACACATTTAAATTGTATTTCGTAATTTATATACATCTGTGTTTGTGTGTGATTTTATGTGTATTTTTATATTTTTTTTTCATAGGAATAACGGTGTACCGTGTACGTGAAAGTAGGTACAAGTATCGCTTCAGGGTATAATACTTTTTTACATCAGGGGTGATACATTTATCAAACGAATGAAAAATAAAATTTAATTATTACCAAAAAAAAAAATTCCACACACCAATAGATGGATTTCTTTTTTAAAAAAATTATAATTTGAAAATGATTAACGAATTTATTTATGGAGTATAAATAATAGTAAAAAGTCAATAATTAAAAGTAATTATGAATATATTAAATTAGAAATAAATATTTATAAAAGAAAGTGTTATTTACATGGCATGATTAAACCAATTATATTTGTCTCCTCAATCAACTTCCAATTTATTTTTATTAAAATTTCTGAATGAAAGCAAAGTGCAATGACGTAATTTATCTAAAAGGAGAGACAAGAAATTGTATCAAAGTTGATGAGATCTTTGAAATAATAATTTCAAAAAAGGTTGTCTTGTTGACAGAATGAATAAAAATTTATAAAACGAGTTGTCATCTTGAGTTTAGAATTATAATATGAAAAAAAAAAATGAACATATATAATTTTTTGCAGATATATTACACAAATTGATTATCTGTGTAGTGAAATCGTGTTAATAAAATATAATCGAGGTTACTTAAGTCTTTTAAAATGATTTTTTTTCCATATCTAAACCACAAATTTAAGTATACATTGATTGCCAAGATATATACAATTACATATTGAATACATAATGCAAGACTTGAAATTGCTTGGACTATAAACCAGAGAAAATTCATAATTTTTTATTTATATTTTTTTTATTTTCATATGAATATTGATCTAATTATGTGAATGTTGGACATCATATAAGAATACAGTCGTTGGTAATGCGAAAAAATAAATAAATAAAAATACAAAGAATACAAGGCTGGGTGATGATGCTAATGATTTTTTTTTTCTCATTAAATGAGTATAGCTAATGGATTTTGCATATTATTAATCGATAAAATCATGTATACTTGAGAAATTTATTTAACAATAGTGTGAAATTGTTCAACAATGATTTAGACAAAATGAACTTTGTTATTTTAATGTTTAGAGATGATTGATCATACTTTTTTGAGGCCACGAAGATCAATTGCTGGTGAATCTTCACGTTCCATTCCACTGTCTTCTTCTTCCTCAACTTTACAAGATGCTTCAATCTCTGGATCAACATCATTTTCCAATTTCTTTGAGGGTACCTTTGTACTCTCTTGTCTAACTTTAATCCACTTCAACATATTTATTATTTATTTTTCTTGAATAAATGAAAGCTTTGTTCTTTTAAATTTGATTTAATTTTTTTTTTTTTATATAAATTTAGTTGGTATTTTTATTTAATTGTCTGGTAACATATCTTTTTTTCTTCCCCATGGAGCAAGACATTTCCCAACTAGTATTATCAACTTTCGACATTCTCATTTTTCAATTTATCTTATTTTATTTTTTTATCTTTTTTTTAAAGCTGTTTTGTTAACTCAAATTCAAGTTAAATATTCACGTTTCTCAAACAAAAAAAAAATAAGAGATAACAATGTTTGTCGTAAAATTCACAAGTGATGATTTCTTTGAAACACTTATCTTGCTTTTTATTCTATTGTTAGGTACACGCGTGCTTTATTTAAAGAAAAAAGTGATAAGATTATGAATATTTAACAAAAAACTAAAATAGTCTTCTTGTTTTATCAAGTATGATGAGTTGCAGCCAAGAGATATAACACCAACAATAAAAAATGCACTGCTTGATAATTCTACTTGCAGCAAATCACCACGTGTTATTTATTGATATTTAAATTAACAATCACAACACATAAAAACAATAAAAACAAATTTAAACAATTCACTTTAATCCATTTAATGCAACAGCAGAATTTAATCCAATAATAAAAGTTGTGCTCCAAATTGTTTGTTCATAAAATTGCATATTGATCAAACACAATTAAAATAAACTTCATATTTTTATGTAACAACTTGATTGACGTATTATTTATAGTAAAAAATAAATAACATAATATGAACATGTGTACCGTCGCACTGTTGGGTAAAATATAAAATGAAAAATATATGAAATTTTATAAAAGACCACCACACTATTATACCTGAACGTGTTTAACGTGCGCGCGCGTTACCTGGACAACCAGAGACACAACCGTGGTGCTTGAATATACCTGAGGACAGCAAACTTACAAAGTGCTGGCAAACTTTTCCCCTCTTTTTGGACCAATGTTTGTCGGTTGGGTCGCTCAACCTCGGATCTTACTAAAGCAGCAATCTTTTGCTTTACCTCTTTACCTCCCTTCACTTGTTTGGAGCCTGTTGATACATAGATCACCTCACTGAGACGCCCAAGCTTCCAACCAAGTCAACCAACTTATTCTCTACCAACTTATCTACCTGCTGACGTCATTTTATCTCAAGTTACTCCATGTTTAATATACCTTCACCACCAACCTGGTTAGACAACTTTAACTCAACACAAGCAACACAACAAGCACACACATATTTTTACTGGATCTTGCTTGATGATGTTGATGTTTGTCTCTCTTTTATACATATACACACAGTAATATTAAGTTTATTTTCTGTCTTGGTATTTATTAATTTTATACTGATGAATCTTTTGATGATGATGATGCAGCTTTATATATACATGGATCTTCTTCACGTATATACAAAGACGACACTGTATATATAACCCAAATGCATGTTGAAAATTAATTTTTATTTTTACTAGTCTGATGATTTTAATTTTTACTGGTTAATATTGTTTGGGTAAATGTATATGTTGTTTTATGCATATATATAGATAATGGAGGCTGCACGATTTTCTTGAGGCAACACACGAATGGAGAAACCATTACATGGCTATTCCCCTTTTACTGTGCAACGTTGGAAATTGTTAACAAAATAACCATACAAATATTATCTCCATACACGAATTCATCCTTTATTATTATTATTATTACTATTTTGTTTATTTATTGTTATGCAGTGTGTACAAACATATTTATTGTATCCATTTAAATGAGTGGACTTTAGTCTGGATCATGAAAATTGACCATGACTTGGTTTTAACGATTGGTGATTGTATAAACCAGCAAATAACAAACCAAATGATTTGAAATTATTATATACCAATGAAAGGAAAAATTAATAGATAAACTTTTACTTGATTTCTTCATAATTTCTATCAATAAAATTATATAAATTTTGTCATTTAAAACTGGATATTTTATTTTTTTTTTTTAAATTCAAATTTGCAATTTAGCATTTGTTATTTTTTCCTATTTTATAAGTATTTATTTACTTTTATTTATCAAGATGACATTGGCAAAAGACTGTTTGTATTTTTTCTAAAAAATCCATTAATATATATAGATAATTAAATTTTTTTCATCATTTTTTTGTCGTCAAAATAAAATTGCTTACTTTTTTTGAGCAAAAAAATGAAGCAATTTATAAAAAAGGCTTTAAATAATTGCAAGGTATTGTAAGAGGTTCGATGGAACACTGACTCAAGTAATTTGTAGCAATAAGATATTTTAATTATTTTTTATTTCGGTTTGTCTTCAAGGGAGTCCCAACAAAGACATTAAAGGATAAAAAAATTTCTTAAAAAATTCCAGAACAGCTAGATCACCAAGGGATTCATGAGAGAAGATCAATGTTACATGATAAATTCTATAAAAAAAAAAGGGTCCGGGTCAAAGATATGTCATGAAGGAAAGTCACGTTTGCCCCGAATTCAATTTGGATGCATCATCCTATAGTTATTTAAATGTAACCACGACAATGCATCTGTGGAATTTATTCATTTAACACGTAAAGAGTAAATATGCTAATAAAAATATAAAATTTATTTTACACTCAGGTGAATTTGTTGAATGAAAAAAAAATAAAATGGAAAAATTTTTATTCGTGACACTTGTCAGCACAACAGGTAGCTTTTTTTTTCATCTTTTAAAGTTTCATGTGATAGAAAATAAAAAAAAATATAAAACCCATCACCAATGGGGGTGATGGTCTTTTACCTATTTATTTTTTCCCCTCTTTATTTGACTAGACAACTCTCCCAAAAAAAACAGTGTTTCTCATTTTGTCTATTATTTTTTTGAAAAAGACAACCGTGCCTTTGTAAAATTGTAAAAGAAAAAAAAAAATGAACGAAGTTATCATAAGGGCTATACTGATGTTTCAATAATTGTTATGTATTTTTTTTTGTTTTTTAAATTAAAAAATTAAAAACTTTATCCAAAGGATGATACCTTGACTCCCACACTCAAAGAAATAATTCTACCTTTGTTATATCCTTAATTTCCGACAATTAAATCTTGAGATATATTGTTAATTAAAATCGTGGGAAAGCCTGGACTTGAATCCACTTTATATTACCTACTTTTCATATGTAATTTTTGAAATTGTACAAGTACTGTATATCTACAGGTAAAAAAAATAAATAAAAAACAATTGCTCCTCCCTGCAGATTTGATGCTTTTTTTATTTATTTATATTTTTTATTCTGACAATAAGTTGAAATTAAATAACAAAATGTAACAAAACGTGTTGAACTACTTTACACTGAATAGATAATAAATTTAAATATTCTGTACGTGCAAGATTTCATTTTTGTCTTTTATGAATTTTTTAAAGCTATTATTTTAAAAACATTACGTAGTTAATAATAATGCCAGTCTAAGGCAATAATAAAAAGTCATTTATATGACAATTGAGTGTAATAAACGTGACAAAAGACAAAAGAGCCTTCGAAATGAAGCTGGAACCAATAGAAATAAAGTTTCAAATGGAGATGGAGAAAGGTATATGTGAGTTGAGGATAAAATTGTATTGAGAAGCCGTTACTGCGAGTTGGTTGGTCTCTATCAGCAGAGATCGAATCGAGAAATACGAGAATTAATATTTGATTTTTATTTATGTGCCTACAATATATTCACCCATACACACATGTGATCATAAGTTTTCTGGCGTAATGTCCATTGTATGTAGAAGAAATAAAAACTAGAATAGTATGATCATTCATGCATTGTAAGTTATACGAGAAAAAATACAACAACGCGGTTAAATCGACAAAGGAATATTACAAGAATTCATTACTTAATCCGATAAATAGAAGTTAATTAATATAATTTTTCTAATGAGCATTAAATTTGTGTTAGACATTTTTTACACTAGAAATATTTCTCTGAATTTATTTACGTTTAAGATTAAAAATAAATTTGATGTATGCAATTAAAAATTCTGACACATGGCCAAATTATAAATATTTTATAAATCCAATATTCAAGTGTAAATATAGATACGAGTATTTTTTTATATACTTATACTCCAACACATCTAATAACGCGTATAAAAAAATATTCTGCAGTGAGATATTTTTTCATTAAAATATTAACCTCATATAAAAATAATTTATATAATAACTTTTTGCTTACCTTGAGGGCACAGAAGATGCAGGACTCTCGCATACATGCATGACCTGACAGTTCTCTAAAACTTCTTCGGAAAATATCAAGATGCCACAAGACCTGTAACAAGAAAAAATACAACATTATAAAATGATTTTAATTAAAGAGAAGAAAATAATTTTCCATGGACAGATTTCTAGCAAATTTTTGAAAATATATCTAAAAAAAAAAATTTATCATCATAAGACTTCCCTCGCGAGATCCTGACTAAATTTTCAATGAATGCCTTAGTTACATTTATTTTTTTTTTTTATTGTCTTAATTTACATAAAATGCTTTGAATCGTCGAGAAAAAGTGACGGCTGTTGGAAATTTTGATATAGAAAAAAATATTTAATGTATAGCTACGGGGTTTATTGAAGGTTCAGTCAGGATCTCGACAGGGAAGTCTTATGATGATACAATTTTATTTCTATATCAAAATTTCCAACAGCCGTCACTTTTTCTCGACGATTCAAAGCATTTTAAGTAAATTAAGACAGTAAAAAAAATTGATGTACAGCTAAGGGGTTTATTGAAGGTTCAGTTAGGATCTAGAATGGGAAGGCTTATGATGATACAATTTTTTTCGGCAAGACGTAGCATAATGGCCTGCGAAGCACGCCGATCGGCCTGGCTGTTAAAATAATAAACAGTATTTTGTTATTCCAAACTTTCTATCTTTTCCAAAATATTATCCATCAAATTTTCAAATTCATCCGTCATTGCTTGATGGAAAATAAATTATAATTTTGACAGAAAAAAAAATAAGAACGTTCGATTAAAAGTTTTATAATTTTTTAAATTTTTTATCATTTCTAGCTGGGCCAGACTTAAGTAGGGTCCAGTCTAATAACAAAATAAGTAGTACATGAATTTTTAAAGTTTTATGTTTGATAGGTGGGCGTGTTTCAAAAAATTTCATTATGGGATTCTTGCAGGTGTGTGTGAGTGTTTTTTGTCGAGTCAAAAAATAAAAATGAGGGACCGAGGAGAACTCTTTTTCAGGAGGGTGTAAAGAAAAAAAAGTATATATATTTTTTTACTCGGTTGGACTTGAAAATAAATGCTTGGTTCGCTGCATGGAAAAGTGGCTGTCAGGTTGTTTACACGCCAGAAAAGAGACACGTCACACTGGTGCATTCAAACAAAACTTTACTATACTATACAAAATACAACCTGCTCATCGCATATTCATGGGCCAAGTTCTATTCACAGATATAAAAAAATATCAAATTTACATACATAAATTTTTAATTACTTTCTCAGTTACAGTTTCGAGGAAATAAATATATGTACCTGCTGTTAACATCTTGAATTAGTAACTGTAATAGAAGATTACCTTTGACATACCTTAAGGCTGTTTATTCAATTTTTTTCACTATAAATTTTATTGAATTAAGTTTTGATGATTATAAACAAATAAAAAAATGAAATATATATAATAAAAAAATTAAATACGAATAAATTTGAAATGGAAAATTAAAGATGAGGTCTTGCGAGACGATAGCAATTTACTTTCAATTAAAATTATGTTGTAGCAACCCTTAAATGGTGAGAATCACAGCCCCTCGTTAGGATACTCGTCACGCAGGGGTTATCATATGCATCATAATTGGAATATCTGTGTTTACAATATATATAAAAACGTTTATGCACATAGACAAGCCAACATGTATATCTCAATATTTGAAATACGAATATGTATGATGCATATGATGCTAACAGGCAAGTATTTATTTTCATTCTTTTATTTTACTTTTGATTTATTTTTTGTACTCTCTTCTTTTTTTCTTCAGGTCTTCAAAAACTCCCGCATTTATCTTCTCACATACCTGACCAAGTAAAATTTTGCCCCGGGTACAAATGGGGTGGAACGAAGTGTGACCATGAATTTACAACACAATATTTAAAGAATAGATTTATTTTTTTCGCACGGTAAAGTTTCTTTTTTCATTTTTTTTTTGTACGTATGCATAAAAGATATATATGAAAAGAACCAATAAAGTTATTCATTGGTGTGTTTCGACAAGTGTGTGAAAATAATTTGGTCTATTTAAATATTTATTGTTGTGCGATTGAGACGTATTTTTATATTGAATAGAAGATGCTAGATTGATGCTAGATTTTCATCACGCCAACGCTTAATATACAATAAAACAATGAGTGTTTATTTGTGCAGTTAATTTTTATTCATTTCAAGTATGTAAGATTGACCAGAATAAGAGACAAGTAAATATCACATAACACTCACGCCCCCGTCATTCTATGTGCACAATGAGAAGCATCACAACATGTCAAAAAATTTTAATAATAAAATAAATATTAAATAGATATTATTTTACATTATATTCTACTGCACATGTGCATATTTCATGAAATTTTATATAATGAATTGTGTGATATACCGTTAAATATAATATTGTTACAAAATGCAATGTTTTTTATCTCCGTTAGTTTTTATTAGTTGAAAACAAATACTAATTTTTCATTTACTTTAAAACAAATATACTTGAGGATGAGAAAAGATCTTTAATTCAACAATACTAATTGTTTTAATAAAATCAAATATTGTTGATGAGCAATTTGCTCTATTTAATGCGAAGCATGCATTTATTTTGCATAATAAAACTCTAACACTTCTCGAAATAATATTAAAATCGAAAGACTAAATCATTACGACATTCTTTAAAAAAAGCGCCAAGCAAGCAAATATTCGATTGTAAAAAAAAAAAGAAGTCTAAATGAATTTTAAAAAAAGTGAACGCAGTGAAATTTTTCATTTTTTTTTCGAAAATAATTGTTAACAGTTGTATAAATTATGATAATTATAAAACTGATGATAATAAAAATACAACAAAAAATAAAGAAAAGAAAAAACATGACTATTTACTTGTTGTGAGAGGCATATCATTTGCCTCTCATGCGGTTGAGCATAACGGATTCTGAAGTCGTGTAAGCTAAAGGTGAATAGCTATAGTAAAATCACGAGAGCACAGTAAAAAAATATATCCAAAAAATAACATGCCTATATAAACATACGTTAATTATATATATAAATATATTTAAAAAATAATTTAAAATAATGATAATGTAAAAATCAAAGAATAAAAATAATAAACAATTCAATTGTTGATAACTGAACTGTGGTATTCTATTTCATTGGGAGTAATGTACTCGGGACTTGATCCATCGAGTCGGATGCTGTTATTGAGTTACTTCCGAGTATTGGCTCCTCACGCAATCAATGTTATTAATATTATTTTCAATGTAAACTTCCTTCCTGAATTAATAATATAAATTTTCGAAACTGTACATTTTTCGTTGTTAATATTAAAATTGAAACAAACAAACCTTTGCTATTTGAAAAAGAGCTCTACGGCTTTGAAGTGTTTTTTCCTGCTTCATCCTCGTCCTTATTTATTCACCAAGATGTATAATAAAAGCTCACAGATTCCCGCAAAAATACGAGAATACTATTTGCACACTTGTTGTAAATTTTTTCGTTTGATTTTAATAAAAAAAAAAACATTCACCGTCACAATTTTAATATCATTTGAATGATTATTTTCTTGGCCATTGTTGGGTGTTTAAATTATATGATATTGTTTAATTTTTTAATTTTATGGCAAATAAATATAATAATACTATGCTATACTTTTACTTGTGACGTAGTGTATAAAGTGGGTTCTTACTAACGCGAGCGTTGCTGCAATAATGCGAGAGAGTTTGGGCCTTACCGGTTAAACAACGACGCTGGCGCCATCAACTCCGCAAGTGGGCAGGTAAGGAATCAAATAAATGTTCAAGCGAAGCGTCAAATGTTAAAGAGCAAAAGAGATAGGAATATTTATAAAAGAGGTTTTTGAGTATTGGCTATAGTTTGTGCATATACATAAACTTGTTCGAAGCACGATGTGAGGTCGATGATGCTTGTACTGTAGTTTGGAGTAAAGCTGAATGTTTATAGCCCATATAGTATACGACGCCATTTTTTACTACAAAGCAATATAGCGTGGGTGAGTTGAGGCCCCTGGGGAAACAGGCCCTATAGACCACAAGATCTCTTCGTGATTAAAGAGTTGCAAGTGGGGGAGGAGAAGAAAAAGACGAGAGAAAGGAAAAAAAGAAAAAGGCCCAACACAAAGGGGACAGAAAATAAAAAGATGACAAGACCGGTAATATACTATATATGACGACTTTTACGCTACGCTACTACGATTGACTTGCGCAACTTACACATTTTGAGTCATTCGTTTATACTCTTGTCATCATTTATTTTTTTTATTTACACTCAAACGAGTCAAGTCATCCTATATTTAGAATTTTTTTTTTATGTTTTTTTATATTTATCTACGATCAAAGTAATTCATTTTATGTTTATGGATTTTTTTTTATTATCGACTTTGAGATTTTTTTTATTGGTTTTCCTCAAACGGGCCCTTTTTTTATTATGAGAATCTTTCTATTAAAAGATATAATTTTTTGATTTTAATTATTTTGATGAGTAGTCCAAGAGAAATTACTGGATGCAAACCCTGTCTTGATGATAGTTCACATTTTACATACTCATGGGACATTATACTTATAGCGTGCCCTTAATAAACACAAAGAAAACAACTTGTGACTGTGTGTTTATCATTGTAAGCGACCACCCGTCAAGAAAAGCCTTCAATGATGTTCTGCACTGGTAATTGTCTTTTTTCAATTTATTTGTACTTTTTTTTTCTTTATTTTCAAGAATGATTATTATTTTTATTAACATTATTATTTGGTAGCTGTTGATATATCCGCTTTTGCTCAGACATTGGTCTTTTCATTTTTTTTCTTCCATATGCTATAACTTTCCATTTACTTCTTTTTCTGTATTTCAATAGTCTTCGATAATTTTTGGTTGCAATCGACAACTGTTACTCAAAATACACCGATATTATTGTATTGAAAAAGACAAAAAGTTAGTGCCAGGTGAATAAAAAATTTGTTTACTCGAAAGTTAGATATATTAGCAGCTTTTTTTTTTTAGCAAAACTCAATACTCAAAATGATTAATTGATAAATTACTTTACGACTCACTAATAAAATTGTTTTTTCATGACATTTTGATTAGCATAAATAAAAAAAGTAAGAGAGGTTTTTATTCACAATTCTAATCCATCAGAAATCGCCATACATTTGTACCAACATAAACCCCATTGTTTTATATTTTCAGCTGAGATTAAAATATGGATAAGAACATGTTAATCTAGATTATATGCAAAATAAACCAGATCATTCTCCTTTGTTTATAAAGTTGATTTTGTGCAAAGCGGTTCGGACCGAAAACAGAATAAAGATTGTATTTTTTTTTCGATTAAAATACTTTACTCGAGAATTATAGACTGTTGATTGATGCCAGCAAAAAGGACATAAGAGTATCAAAAAAAAAAAAACTATGTACAGGATCGTTGATACATTTCTAAAAGAGTGTAAAAAAAATCAGATATGCACGGAAAAAAATTTATAGTAAAATTTACTATGTTTTATAGTTAAATTTACTATACTTATAGTAAAGTTGGACAGCAGCAAAAGTATGGTTAGATAT